>SWEM01000086.1:0-79290 GCA_019593585.1 Nitzschia palea | reverse complement strand
CTCGATCGGATATGCTTGCCGGTGTATCGAATGATACTTGATCGTCGTGTCAATGCATCGGAAAGCTCTGCGTCTTCATTTTCGGACAAAGAAGGAGGTGGAACGTCTATGGATTCTTTGTCGGATACGCTTGCCGGTGTATCGAATGACACCTACCAGTATGCAACTTCTGTTGATCATCGTACCAATCCCATCGAGTTTTATCGATGTCTTTTGGTTGCCACACTCAATGCTCTGGGAGTTTGGTGGTTTGCCCAATCCTTGCAAGTGGGTGGCATCCTGGAACACCTGGAACAATTTCTAGCATCAAGTGTGGTACAGGGACTGCAGTGGACTTTGATTCCAATATTGAGTTTTTATGCCAAGTTATTCTTTGGGATACCGGCTGCTCGATTGATATATCTCATGATGTGGAATGAACGTTGCGCCATGCGGAATCTCCGAAGAATGCAGCTAGCCTCACAGCTTGGTGGTGGAGCGACGGGGCCTTCCACGGAATCTGAAAAGAAAGAGACAGATTCTGATGAGAATAGAAGGGATCCAACTCCCATGGTGGTCCGCTTGTGAGGCCACCACAAGTGCGATCAGGCATCTTTCTCGTTTTGAACTACTACTACTATCATTGTAATTTACCATTATCGGCTCTAGGATGGAACCCTAGAACTACCAGTACCTGTCGTGGTTTACCCATTGATTTGAAAGCTACCTTTGTTTCATGCAACGTCTGCAAGTGGCCTTGCCGACGGGAGCTGGCATCATCATGCTGTGGGAACGAATATCTATTGTGGACAAAGGAAGATTCACGCACAGTAAATACTAGATTTGTTTTGCACTAATTTATTGACGTATCCTTCCGGGGGTAACAATATACAGACACGCAACGGCACTTAAATGAGTCCCAATCTTGATATTGAAAGTTGTAGAAGTACGCGAGATGCGAGAACTTACGATTGGCATGCATGACTTTCAAGACCAAAGCAAAGTTCGCCATGATATATTATATCAGACCACTGGTATCTTACTGGCATGTTCCACTCTTGCAGTTCAATCCAGAAGCACAGACATTTCCGCAAGTTCCACAGTTATTCTTGTCATTGGCTTCAAGACCAGATGAAGTGAGTAATAAGAGTGGTAGCCAAAAATGGAGGAAATAGTGCAAGCAAAGCATGAGATCGTGTTGACGAATGATGCCATCCGAGCAAGTTGTCGCTCATGATGGAAAAATAAACCCTTGTGTTATGGATACTTACCCAAGTTTCTGCAAGAACCCTGGCACCTCTGCCTACCTTGTGGGCAAGTCTTTGGCATGGTGTTTCCATTGCCGCCAAGGGAGCGGGCAAGTGGTGGATTGTAGTCCTCTTCGTCCAGAGGCCCACGAAGGTTAGTTGAGGATGCACTCGCCACCGTGAGGTATCCACAGAGGACGATAAAAGTCATGATCAAGTCGAGAAGTTTCATGGTTGTAAATAATTGATAAAGGCGTTGTGGTCCGGATGCAATTTTGTGAAGATATATAATGAACATATCGCGCAAGAAAGGTGGTCGACTTTTCCCACCGAAGAGTCATTGGGTCCATCAACCCATGACTAAAACTGGCAATGGAAAAGTGCCTCACACATGGAAGGAAAAAGTTTTGGGCGTAGCAAACACATAAATTGAGTACGCAATGCCCTCGTAAGAATGTTGCGAGGGCTATTTTAGAAAAGTTTGTTCCACATACCGAAGTACCGGTTCTAAAGTAAAGTTATGCCACTCCAATCCAGGTACTGGTACTGCAATTTGACACGACACATGCAGATTTTTTTCCGTCATTCCGTTGGAGCGGAATGTGATTGAAGCTTCACTTCCAGTTTGTTTGGACCAAGATTGATGCCACCTATTCGGTGGAAAGACTTGTAGTTCGCCAGAATTGTACCGGGGTATAGGTAACGTAGCTACTTGTAGTACGATAATCAGTACCAGCAGCAGTATCATGTTTTATTCAAGGGTTCCAATGCGGCATTCACGTGCCCACAAGCCAACAGGCAAAGATTGCAATCGTCATATCTTCCATTTAATCATAAGTGGTACTGGTGGTGATCAAGTCGTCTTGCTTGAATCGTCCATCCATTTGATGAGCTTCCAACAATTGGGGAGTTGTGACGCATGCTAGAAGACTAGAGAAGACTGCTCCAAAGAAAAATGCATTCAACCAAAGAAAGCAGGTGACCAAACACTTGTTTTGCTGACATCCCACCTAGCAAGCCATGGGCACTTCATGACCTCTACTCCCGGTGTGGATTGACAAGCTTCCCTATACAGCACTACTGGCTGTGTTGTTGGCAATTGGTGATTTGTGATGTGTATCAATATACCGAGAAGCTAAACATGTGTCGGTTTTTCAACTAGGTAGTCGGAAGAGTCAGAGTCTACCAGAAAAATGGTTTTTGACCCATTCGATTGATTTGTTTTTGCTCGTACCAGGTACACCTTTTTACGAGAGGGTCGTAGGGGCATCATGAATGGTGCCAAATCCATCCGTCTAGAATCGACCAACGCTGCAAAATTCCGATTGATACATGAAACAACAGAAACAAATCTAAATATCATGCAGTCTTTTATGAAAGGTCCTGAAGAAGATGACGTGCCAAGTGGGTCACGGAAGCACTTGGTCAAACAAGATTTGGCTCCAAAGAAGATTTCTCATCTGCAGTTTGGTTTACTATCGCCATCAGAGATGCAACGATTAGCAGAATTTCAAGTGACGTCGCGGGAGTTATTCTCCATGCCATCAAGAACACCAGCACCAGGTGGTTGTTTGGATCCTCGTTTGGGAGTGTCTGACAAGGTTTCAACTTGTAGTACATGTAAACGCAAGTTGGTAGATTGTGCCGGACATTTCGGCTACATTCGACTTGCCTTGCCCGTCTTTCATATTGGATATCTCCGACATACATTGAATTTGTTGCAATGTATATGTAAGACTTGTTCACGAATCTTGCTGACCGATGTAGATCGACAAACATTCCTGGCTCGAATGAGAAATCCTCGGACTGACATCTTGGCAAAATCAGGTACTATGAAAAAAGTCATTGAAAAGTGCAAGAAAATGAGGGAATGTCCTCATTGTGGGGCAACAAATGGAACCGTGAAAAAGATTACTGGTGCTCCAACACTGAAAATCATTCACGAAAAATTCAAGGGCAAACATAATGAAGATGAATTAGATGAGCTATTGGATGGTATGCACATTGCGATGGATAGTAACAAGGACTTGGCTTCGCTCATGTCAGGTAGCAATGTCCCATTTGATGATTTATTGCCCACCAAAGTATTACAGCTTTTCAAGAAAATCACAGATGACGACTGCGAGATAATGTGGTTGGATCCACTTATTGGCCGTCCTGAGAATCTCATTTTGCAGAATTTGTTGGTGCCTCCCGTGCCTATTCGCCCATCCGTGGCTATGGACGTTGGTGGTGGTAGCAACGAAGACGACTTGACGGTAAAGTTGCAAGAAATTCTAGATGTTAATGTCGCTCTAGAATTGGCATTGACCAAGGGCCCTCATACACGAACCATCATGGAGGAATGGGACTTTTTGCAAGTCCAAGTCGCCCAATATATCAACGGCGAAACACCAGGCTTGCAACGGCCCATTGGAGCCAAACCAATGCGAGGTCTATGTCAAAGGTTGAAAGGAAAACAGGGACGATTCCGAGGAAATCTCTCGGGAAAACGTGTCGACTTCTCTGCTCGAACCGTCATTTCTCCTGACCCCAATCTTAAGGTGAATGAGGTGGGGGTGCCAATGCGAGTAGCCATGACAATGACATTTCCAGGTACGTATCTATGAAATGGAGCTTCAGGCTTTGACTTGTTCCAATCCTCAAAGTTGCCATAGAATGTGTGTCCCGTTATAACAAGAAGAAGCTCCAGGAACGCGTTCGGAACGGACCAGACGTGCATCCAGGAGCAAACCTTATTCGTATGGGAGATGGGTCTTTTGTCAAGTCTTTGGCATTTGGCGACCGGGAAAAAATTGCAAAATCATTGCGAGAGGGTGATATTGTGGAACGACACATGGAAGATGGAGATGTTGTTTTGTTCAATCGACAACCGTCCTTGCACAAAGTCTCAATTATGGCCCATCGTGCGAAAGTCATGGAATGGCGAACCTTTCGATTCAATACTTGCGTCTGTGCTCCCTACAACGCTGACTTTGATGGAGACGAGATGAACATGCACTTGCCACAAACCGAAGAAGCTCGAGCTGAAGCAAGTCTTTTAATGGGAGTGCACAACAACCTGACAACACCCCGAAACGGAGAACCCATTGTAGCGGCCAGTCAAGATTTCTTGTCTGCCTCCTACATGCTGACTCAAAATGATCGTTTCTTTACCTTTGAACAATACTGCACAATGGTGGCCTATTTTGGTGACGCAGACGAGCATATCGATATCCCCCTGCCCGCAATCATTAAACCCATCAAGCTATGGACTGGCAAACAAATATTCAGCACAATGATTAGACCGAACAAGGATTCTACTGTATTGGTCAACTTTGAAACCAAGGAGAGAAATTACAGCAAGCATAAGCATTTCTGTCCTAATGATGGTTGGGTGGCCTTTCGTAGTGGTGAACTGATATCTGGTAATATCGCCAAGAAATGTATTGGGGATGGAAGTAAGAGTGGATTGTTGTATATTGTGCTTAGGGACTTTGGATGTCAGCACACAGCAAACATCATGGATCGATGGGCAAAACTTTGTGGACGATATATGGGCAACCATCGTGGTCTATCCATTGGTATATCCGATGTCACTCCATCCGAGGAACTGACAGAAATGAAGCATGGGATCCTTTTGGATGGTTACAAGCAAGCAGAAGCTAACATTGAATTATACGAAAAAGGGAATCTGGCTCTTCGACCTGGATGCAACTTACTTCAGTCCCTTGAGGAAGTGCTGAATGGAATTCTGGGTCGTCTTCGAGAATCTGCTGGTCAAGAGGCTATGAAACGTCTTTCATGGCATAATGCTCCAAGAATTATGGCAGCGTGTGGATCTAAGGGAAGTCCACTCAACATTTCCCAAATGATGTCATGTGTTGGTCAGCAGGCTGTGGGTGGTATGCGTATTCAGGATGGGTTTGTCAATCGGACCCTTCCACACTTTGAATATCATAGTTTGACACCATCTGCCAAGGGCTTTGTTGCCAATTCCTTTTATACTGGTTTGACTGCCACTGAATTCTTTTTCCATGCCATGGGTGGTCGTGAGGGTCTCGTCGATACAGCTGTCAAAACGGCTGAGACAGGATACATGGCACGTCGATTAATGAAAGCGCTCGAAGACTTGTCCATGCAGTATGACAAGACTGTCCGGAATAGTGAGAATACAGTGGTCCAGTTTACGTACGGTGATGATGGCTTGAATCCTGACAAAATGGAGAATAATGATCGACCAGTTGACTTTGATCGCTTATACATGACAGTGCGAGAGAGAATGCCATGTCGAGATGAACCTTGCTTGAAACCCGACGTGATCCGAAAACTCGTCAAGGAAAAGCTTGCTGAAGAACGTTTCCAACGATTACTTCCAGAGGGTGCTGTTTTCTTGCGCGAAATTGAAGATTTCTTTGAGAATGTTGCCAAGAATCAGCAAACGTCCATGGCTCAAAGTCGTGATTCTACCGACTTGAATGCACGTTTGTGGTACAATTCTCGTTTCACCCTCCGCCAAATGGATGAACTGCTAAACATTGCCTGGGCGAAATGTACTGCCTCGTATGTGGAACCAGGTGAAGCAGTGGGTGCTATAGGTGCTCAAAGTATCAGTGAACCTGGTACACAAATGACTCTGAAAACGTTTCACTTTAGTGGTATTAGTTCGATGAACGTGACATTGGGTGTACCCCGCCTCAAAGAGATTATCAATGCATCCAAGCTCATCTCGACTCCCATCATTACAGCAAAACTTGAGCAGGATGACAATAAAATTGCCGCTCGTGTGGTCAAGGCTGGCATTGAGAAGACTACATTAGGAGAAGTTTCCAAGCACATCAAGGAAGTTTATGGCTCGAACGGATGTTACATCAGTATTGCCCTGGATATGGGTAAGTTTCTTGTTCGCCCTACGACATTGGACAGCCCACACTGTCTCTTCCTCACACATTTTTCTTCTTTCCCTATTTTCTCAGATGCTATTGAACAATTGAAACTCAATGTCGATTCCGATAGTGTGCGGCGATCGATTCTCTATGGCACCCGTGGGGCAGCCAAACCACCCTGTCTGCGAGCATTGAAGGAACGGGATGTACGGATGAAGCGTGGTTCGAAGTCCAAGCTCCGAGTCTACGTTCCCGACAGTAATAAAGGCTCGACGTATTTTGCTATGCAAGAACTCAAGAGTAATCTACCCAAAGTTATTGTCCAAGGTATCCCTTCGGTGAATCGTGCGGTGATTAATGAAATCGATAAGGAAGGCCAACAAACATACAATTTGTTGGTGGAAGGTTATGGTCTACAAGATGTCATGGGAAGTCCAGGAATTGATGGTCGATATACCTGGACGAATCATGTCTTGGAAGTGGAAACGGTCTTGGGTATCGAAGCGGCACGGACCCAAATCTCATCAGAAATTTCCTACATCATGAATGCGTATGGTATCGGAATTGACAGCCGTCACTTGTTATTGTTATCAGATGTAATGACTTTCAAAGGTGAAGTTTTGGGAATTACTCGTTTTGGCGTCTCCAAGATGCGCGAGTCGGTACTCATGTTGGCATCCTTTGAAAAGACAACGGATCACTTGTTTGATGCTGCCGTACATGGTCGTAGTGATGAAATTGTGGGAGTCAGTGAATGCATTATTATGGGAATCCCCATTCCCATTGGCACCGGTCTTCCCACCATGCTTTGGAATGTCAATCATCCACTAGAGCAGAAGAAGAAACCAGAACCGAGACGACGAGGCAAACCCTTCCAGTCGCATGTGAAGTAAAAATTGCCATTATATTCTACCGTATTGTCATATTCTTCTTGGCTAAAGTATCAGGTAGTCCATCAGGGTGTAAAAATAGTAAACTGTAAATCTATCCCAAGGCAGTCGAAGTAATCGCGAACTACGGGAGAATCGGCTGCCACAATGACGAAACATCGACAATCACAAAAGTACATGAAGGACTACAAAGAAACATGACAGACCACGCCGATGGAGATGAACTCCCCCCGCTGATTCCTGGAGAAACACGTATTCGTGATGAGGATGGCTTTGTGGGTACCGTGGTGTACGTTGGTGCAGTGGCCAGTGCCAAAAATGCCGAGGAAGTATACGCGGGGATTGTTTGGGACGATGCGTCGCGGGGGAAACATGATGGATCGGTTCTTTGTCGTACAACCAATCAACTCGTTCGGCACTTTGGTGGTTGTGGACCGACACAGGGATCTTTCTTGAGAATTCACAAGATGGATCGAGGCGTTCCATTAACATCGGAATTGTTACATTGCAAATATGTCGAGATGCAAGCTCCAGTGATTGCCCCCAATAATCTCTTGCCTCATACCGCACGTACCTCTAGTGGAAGAGACAAACCGATTGAATTCTTGGGTGAATTGCAGATTCGACAGCGACAACAGCTAGATGATATTCACAAGGTGTCGTTGCGACGAGAAGGAATAGCACGGTCGACTCCATTACGAAAAGGCAACGATGATGCACTTCTCTATGAAAACATTCGAGATGTGGACTTGGCAGGAAATTTATTATGCAATTGGTCCGAAGTTTTGAAAATCATGCAACAGTTTCCAAATCTTACTGATTTCAGTGTGGCCTACAATCGTATCAGGGAAGTAGGGACAGTTCCCTTTACAAAGTTTGATCAATTACAAGTACTCAATTTGAATCATTGTGGTATTCAATCCTTTCAAACCTTGCTTTGGGTCGCAAATTCCATGCCGAATCTAGAAAGTCTATGTATGGCATCATCTGATTTGTCAGATATGGAACAGCATCCACCTTTGGAGGAGCATCACTTTCAACACTTGAGAGTTTTGGATTGTTCCGATTGTCGTTTGTCGTCTTGGACGAATCAAGTGGGATCCTACTTTGGAAAGTTACCAGTGCTTGAACAGCTTAGTCTTGATGACAATCCGATATCTTCGATACCATCACAGCAAGATTCCTTTCCGTCACTTATGTCGCTGCAATTAGCGGGGACTGCCATTGCCAACTGGACTGATTTGGATGGTATCAATGTCACCTCGGTCCAAGCATTGCGTTTCAAAAGTACTCCAATTACTGCTACATTGGGACAAGGAGAAATTCGTTTTCTTTGCATTGCACGGATTCCCGGTTTACTGTACTTGAATGGAAGCGTTGTGTCAACGAAAGAACGAACAGAAGCCGAGCGTCGATATGTTACCATGGTAGCACATCTTCTGGTCAAGCTTGAACAAAGAATAACCAATGGGGAACAGAGCAGCAACAACGACAACAATAAGATTATGGTGGAAGAACAAACGAAGCAATTACTTGCCGAGCATCCCCAATACCATGTTTTGCTGGAGAAGCACAAGGGTTTGGTTCTTCCCACAGCCATGACAATGGGGAATGGTGTCAATGCCGATGGAACCTCCTTGGTCTCCACCGTTTGTAACGTCACCATATCTTCCATGGCCGCATCCAGTTGTAGCATGGAACCAGTGATTCGTCGATTACCCGGTTCCTTGACTGTTGGCCGCCTCAAGGCACTTTGTGCTCGAGTCTTTGGATTGGACGTCGATTTGATGAGTTTACATTACAAAACCGAGGTAAGCGGATGCTGATGGGATGCACCAAGGCAATAGAATATCCATGCTCACGATATCCATGCTTTTTCATGAATCAATTTGCCTCCATTTTATTGGATCTACCGGTAGTCGGATGCCTTTCCCATTGAGCTCGACAATGACGACAATACGCTATCATACTATGGCGTTTGTGACGGTGCCGAAATTTTGATGAATGAGATTGATCTAGAGGCGCAGCGGCGAGAAGCAGAACGGCTGTCACAAGATCAAAATGAACGAATGATACAACAAGAGCGCGAAGTTATGGCTTTCCAACAAATCAAACAAAGGAACGACAAGCATCATCACTAATTACGGTGTATTAGAAACGTAGTAAATGCTGATCACCATGCAATGCTACCTTGGTTGATAGTTTGAAACCGTAGCATTACCCAATGCTTGTAATCCTATCAAGGTATCTGTACAATCCAACTTGGTTTGCATGAGATAATCAAAAGGGATGTTCCCTTAATGATAGAGTACCTTCAGCACAATTCAATCAAATATGATTAAAGTGTCGTCGTAATAAGAATACATTGTCCATCCATGTTATATTCACCGGTAATCCGTCAAAAACATTTCCCTGTTACGAAACTTTTGGCTTGACAATCGATTTCATGGTCACGTCAAAATACAATGTAGCATTGGGCGGAATATCCGGAGCACATCCTCGTTTCCCATATCCCAAGTGACTTGGAACGACCAACTTTCGTTTGGCTCCCTTGGCCATACCGACTAGACCTTGGTCCCATCCCTTAATGACATCCCCCGCTCCCAAGACAAACTCGAACGACTTGGCCGAATCAAAAATGGTTTGATTTTCCAATTTGCCTACATATTCCACAGTAATGGTATCTCCCTGTTCGGATGTGATATCTCCCTTGCCCTGGACAATATCCTCCATTTGCAGTGGTTCTCCCACAGGTGTCAGTGCCGCCTTGGGTGGATCCTTGGCCACGACAAAACTTTGTCCCGTCTGACCCAGTACACCAGTGGACACGCCACGTTTTAATGCCGTCTTGATTTGATTGGCATTGTCATAGTCATATTCGGCCTTGAGATATTTCGTAATTGCAATTCTGGAAACACCCCCACTGGTGCCAGAGGGTGGTGAGGACCGAATAGCGTGGACAATCTTGTCCAAGACAGATTTGGGCGTCGTTGCCACGGAATTAGCAGTAGTGTTCGTCTTGCTGCTGTTTTTCTTGGCTGTGGCACTGGTACCAGTGGCGCTGCTTTTCTTTGGTGTGGCACTGGCTCCAGTTACATTGGGGGTAGAGGCTTTTGGCATGTTGGGCACAAAGATGGCCGAGGGGATCTTGGGAGGCAGAGTCGGTGTGGTCTCTGGTTCCGAGTCAGATTCGGATTCACTGTCAGCTTCAGATTCGGATTCGGCTTGTTTCAATGCAGCGTAACAGAGGATAATTTTTATCAAATGCTCTTGAGTATCATCATCTGAATCTGAATCTGAAAAGATACTTCTATCGAAAGGATACCCAAGGCCTACAAATCTATCAAATGACGGCATCTTGGACAAACAGGTGTATGCGTTTCCCTCCGTCGCGGGTCGCGGCTTGACCAATTGAGCAGGGTACTACGGTAATCAAAGGGCCCCTAAAAATAAGGGGTACACTTACGCGAAATGTCGCAGGGCTGTCTCGCTGGTGATATAACGATACACACACCAGTGATTATGGTCATATTGCAAATACTCATGTCGTGCAGCCATTCGGAAGCAAGAGGTTTACCAGGTACCTGGTGTTTTGTCCAGTGTTACAACAAGAAGCACTTCTGTTCTTGGTGCTGTTGCAAACAATCCGCAAATCCACCAAGCTTTTGGCTTTCTTTTTGGTTGGATTGTTTTTCGACGTGCCTCCAACTACCAAAGCTTCCAAATGTCGTCGCCTGAAGCACCACCAAAACGAGGGTATGGTGATAATCATGAAACCACCCACCCCTTGAGTTCCAATGATTCCGCTACAAATAGTGATACAGCTGAGAGGTTGGAAGAAGCAGAGACAGAGGTACTTGATGAGTGGTTCACTGAGATCTTTGTGCAAGAAAATAAAACGTACTCGAATCTGCAAGAACTTGAAGAGCCCATGGAGGACTATGAACAAAGGAGCGGTTTCCGTTTAATCATACAAAAATCGTCAGAATTTGCAAGATTATACAAATGTGTTTCTCATGTGGGGTGTTGTTTCCGAGCCAAGTTTGGCAAGATCCGGGGACAGGAAAAGATTTTACTGAAAAAATCCACGCTGAGTACCTTTCTGTACCACAAAGGTCCACCAGCTCCCCCCACCGCCAAGGGTGGTCGGGCCCACAAGCAACGTTTAAAAGGGAAAATGGAACAAATTGTCGAAAAGGTTTCCACGTTAAAAGATGGTCAACTACGGGTCAAAGATGTCATGGAGGAAGCAGCGGCGGTTATGGAGAATTTCGTGCCAACCTACAGCCAGTCCTACCTTGCTCTCAAGCGCCGGATTGATGCGCAACGGGAGCAGGAGAAGCTCACCTTTCAATCGATTATTCCATTCCTGCAAAAGTTCAAGGCTTTGAACCAAGGTTCTACTACAAGTTATGAATTGGATGACGAAAACCACCTGACGCGGCTATTTGTTTGCCCAGGGATAATGCAATCAACCATGCGATTTGTCCGCCCAGTAATGACTCTGGATGTAGTCCCTCTGAAATCATATTGGAAGGGCTCACTCTATGTGGCCTCTGTAATGACTGGTTGTGACGAGATATACCCAGTGGCGTTTTCAATAATGAATGAAGACGAAAATGAAGGAGCCTGGATCTGGTTCCTGGAACTTCTTCACTCGGCAGTTGACATGATAGTGATGGACCATCCAAAAGAAGGAGTCGACTACAAGTATTTTTCGTTCCGATCCAATTGTCAGAAGGGCCTCCTACAGGCATTGACAGCCGTTTTTCCACAAAATTATTTCTGTATTGCAGGAATAACACCTCATCCGTGGATGAGTTCGGATGACCCGGGTATCCCACCTATGCATGGAATTATTGCATCAAACTGGAGCGAGTCTACAAACAACAACATGTTCGAAATGTCATTGGATGGACCATGGCTACATATCATGGACGATATGTTGATGAAAATGTTGGAGAGAATATCTACTCTTAGAAATGAGCACAAGGGCAAGACAGGCGTGGTCGAGAAGATGACGGATTTGTTGACGGAGCATTGGGAGAACAGCTTGGGGTTCAAGGTGTGTGAAATCCAAGAGAATGGTAATGTGTTCTGTGTTATTCGGCAGGGCAGGAGGGGAATGGAAAAAACAACAAGTTACACTGTTGACATGGGCAACATGACTTGTGAGTGTGGCAAGTGGCAGGAACTTGGTGTGCCTTGCATCCATGCTATGGCATACTATCGCCTTCACAAGCAGGTGTCGCTGGATTTTATATTTGATCATTTTATCGACAAGTGCTATACACATGAGAATGAGAGGGAGCTGCTGAAGAATGGTATATATCCTGTTTGCATGGATCGCATAATTCCGGATGGATCAACATTACCACCTAAGCCTACAACACCAGGGATTAGTGAGCAGCCCCCGAAAAAGCAAAGAATTAGAAAACGATCTCGGTTTGCACATGACCCCGAGAAATCAAATATTGCGTGCAGCCGATGCCATAAGAGAGGGCACAATGTCAGAACATGCATTACAAGGGAAGCGATGGCGAGAAGTGGAGACGACAACTCTGGTGACAGCGAGTCAGAAGACGAGAGTGCAACAATCTAGACTCGTCATAAAATAGTACTAACTAAAATTAGGCATCACAATCATTTTGCATTTTGTATGCATACAAAAAACCAGTGATGATGACGTCATACATGGTGAAATTAGTTGGCACACGGGAGTTTTTCTCGATCGAAATCCTGTGGCGATCACCATTGACTGTGAAAGCCAAATTCCACAAAACAGAACGGACTGTGATTACAGGTCGTCACACCTTCTTTCTCTCACATGAGCCGACGGCTATCATTCTTTCTTCTTCTATCCGTCTTCATGGCAACATCCTCTTCCGATCAAGCTGCTGCAGAGGCTTTTGCTGCGCCAGATATGACTGGAGACCTACCTCAATTACCTCCACCCGATCCAAATTCTAAGTTGCCAACCATCCGATTAGGCGAAACGATTCGATTTGAAGAAATGGGTCCCATTATCTTGAATACAGATGGGACGACACGTCGAATCGAAAATTGGGACACACTGACTGAAAAAGAAAAGGAAGTTACTTGGCGACGTATCAGTAAACGTAATGAGGAAAGGCGACAAATCCTCCTTCGACAGCAAGAAGAAATGTTGCGACAACAACAAGAACAAGGATCAGCTGAAACAAGCGAGGCGACAGATTTGTAGCTACAACATCTTTTTCAGAGAATCATGAATAGGAACGAATGCTTCAAATGTGCTTTCAACTATTTTTCATTACCTTGGCTGCCAAATAATGTGCGCCACCCACGGCAATCTTTAATGGGCCATTGTGAAGGTCAGGAGGGCCTACCACCCGGGCTCCCTTGGTTTCTACCAAATAGAGATTATCTTCTGTGCCATTCGTCGCCAAGTTGCCACTGTATTCATATGGAATTGATGATCAAGATTAGATAACGCACAACAACAAAAGTAAAACTCGTAATTTCACTCACTGTTCATTCCATCCGCATCCCCATATCCGAAACTCGTTATCTACCAACATGGTGCACTCCGACCCGCAAGCAACCATACGTATTGTTTTGTCTGTGAAAAGACTGGTCGGCGCTAGCACGTGTTCCCGGGTTCCAAGACCTAATTGACCCTTGTCATTTCTTCCCCAACCAAATATTAGAGATTCTCCGCTGGGCGTAGAAATATGGACAATGGTATGAGACCATCCACAATCGACAACGACTTTGGTTCCCTTGGAAGCAACGGGAGGGATATCTTTTACTAACGTAGGCGTAGCGTCGAACTTCTTCCCCTCTACGGAACGTCCCAATTGACCATATTTGTTTTCACCAAAGGTCCAGATCCGGCCATGTTCATCGGCCACAACAGTATGGCGGTGGCCACAAGCTACACTTACCAGTCGACTTCCATCCTCAGGTTTCCATCGACCATTTACCAATGACTGTCCAAACTGACCATTTCCAAATGTGATGATTTCACCAGAGTCGGTTAGGACAGCAGAATGAAACAGACCAGCTGCAACGGCAATGGCTCGCGCGTCTTTCAAACATTCAGGAATGATTGGAATGGATTCGAAAGGTCTCTCTGGGGTGGATGGGATACTTGTTACTTGACCTCGTTCATTACTTCCAAACGCATAGACTTTTCCAGTTCCTTTTTCAATTACCAAAGTGTGATTAAAGCCTAATGCCGCTGTCTCAACCAACATGTCCGATAACGGTTCCACCATGGATAGGGGATCATCTATCCCTTGTTTCAAGACACAATTGCCGCATTGGCCTTCACCATTCCAACCCCAAAGATAGAGTTGTCCACGTGTCGTCAAGAGACCCGAGTGACCCCCACCCGCAAATAGTTGGAATGGTTTATCATCATCTTGGTCATTACCATCTCCTAGTATAGGTGTACAAAGTACAATTTCTTTTTGTTCATGAGCATCCTCTCCATTGTTCTTGAGCAGGGCTGCATTGTTTGGTCGATCCAAAAGTAGTTGATTGTGTTGGTTGCTGCCAGATCCAAACAAAAAATAGAGCCGTGACTTGGTTTGAAAATATCGCACCATATTGGCCAATCGGGTCGTGTCATCGTTTTCGGCTGCAATGGTATGAGTATCGGTAAGAAATCGGTCCAAGCTGTTCAAGTAAACATCATTTTTGCCACTGGGTCCTTCTGCCACCGACATGACGGCTGCCGCCATGGGCAAATCCAACGAGGCCCGAGACCAAAAGGCGGGATTGTCAGGTGTACCTCGATACAATAGAGCTTGATGGATATCTCCCGTGTCATCTTCGACAACATCAATGACGTCTCGGGCATAACCACCTTTTTCTCGAAAGTCTAATTCATCCAAACACTCTTGTACCCATTCGGGTGGAATCAAATAAATGACACCCTCTGTCATGGTAGGTTCGAGCTGTGGCAAGTCACTGATTCCACTACTTCCACCCTCTGGTAGACTTTGTAACTCCCTAACTTCATGATCTTCCAAAAGTGTACAAACAATTCCTGGGAATTCTGGACGACCCCGATGGTCAGTACTTTTTTGTGCCCAGCATCGTTTGTAACCCCGGGCACGGCCCAAGCTCGTTCTTACTCCTGGTTGGGAAAGGGCCCCAGTACCAGGATTCCAGCAGAGAGATCCATATCCAAAAAGACGCAAATATCCATTGTTCTGTTCAATCAAGGTTTGAACTTGTGCGTTTTCAGGGACAACACCACCAACGTAGATTTGCAAAATCGGATCCCATTGAGGGGAAGTCGGCGTGGACGCTTCAGGTATCACTTCGTTGGCCATGAGGTGTGGATGAAGAGATGGAGAGTTGGGAATTGACAGTAACGGACGAGAGATGATAAAGGACCAGGACCTGATCACCGAGGATGCAACGGTGAAGTGTAGGATGAGGAGCCGTGTTAGGGATGATTGTTGCCAATGAAATGGTTGAAGCACTCTGAAAACTGCCACTGTCATCGACGGCAATCCACTCCACTGCAGTTCAACGTTCAATGGCTTATGGTGATGTCCTACCAGTAGTTGTCAACTTGTGGTGCCTGTTTCCAATTACATATTATATGGTCCCGTGGCGATTTTGTTTCCACCATCCCGTTTGGAGATGTTCGACTCATTCGACAAAAGCTGACAAGAGCCGAGTACTCCCTACAACAAAAAGTAAAAACAACTGATTTCTTTGAAATACCAGGTTATATACGGTAATAGCATTGTTGACACACTATTGTCAATCAGCACATCTTCAGCTCTTCAATTGTTGTTGTAATGACGCAATGTAAGCGTCCACACCGAGTTCGCCCGCTGTCTTGACGAGCTTTTCGTAGGCCTTTACTTGGTTGTTGAGATCTTTGGCAACGGCCTTTTGCTGCGATTTGGACAATGGTTCGCCTTCTTTGGTAGTAACTGGCTTTCCTTCGTCATCATAAGTGCCCCATTTGCCTTCATGAACTCCCACTTTGAACATTTCTGTGACGGTGACCCGTGACTGTTGGGCCTTGACAATTTCTGCCTCAAGTTTGTCAATTTTCGCATGTTTCTTTTTCAAGGCTGCTTCTGCTGCTTTCTCACGTTTTTCCTGAACTTCCTTCTTAATGACAGCAGGGTCGTCCATCTTCCATATCGAAGACTCATTGGAGTCTTCCACGCGTATTCCCAAGTTGGCAAGCGTTTCATCCCGTACGTCATCGCATTCCTTGAGGAACGCGCTAGGGTCGCTCTTGGCCTTGGCTGCCGTACGAATTTTTTCTCGAAAGTCCACAAAGGCATCGACAAATGGTGCCACGACTTCCTCCTTGGAACCACCTCCATCCCCGCTCGACTCAGCAAACCCAATGGCGTCATTACCTTGGACTACACCAAAAACACGTAGAATTTTTGTGACATAGATGGCAACTTTTTGCACCAATAGATTCTTGGGCTGTGTTTCGGCGGACAAGTATTTGTTGAATTCTTGCACCAAATCTACCAAGTGTTGAATAACTTCAAATGATTTGAAGTTATCCAATAGTGATGCATGCACTTTTTGTTGACATTCATTTAACAATTGCCACAGGGCTCGATCACCTGGAGTCCAACCTTGGCGTTCCTGAACAAAATTTTGTCTCAATACGGACTTGACAGCTCCAAAGAAGTTCTTGAAGTATCTTTCCTTTGCCTTGGCATCATCAACTGTTTGATCACTGTAATTCATAGGCTTGTCCCATGGTTGCATCAAGAACATGATTCGCAACTGCCTCGGCGAGTGCTCTGTCAGAGCTTGACGGATGGTGATAAAGTTCTTGAGTGATTTTGACATTTTGAGTCCCTTAATGTGCAAATGACCAGCATGGAGAAAGTAGTTGACCCATTGGCAGCATTTGTGGTAGGCTTCGGCTTGTGCCATTTCATTGTCGTGATGGGGGAACATTAAATCAACACCTCCTCCGTGAATATCCAAGTTTTCACCAATAATGTCACTGGCCATGACCGAACACTCAATGTGCCATCCAGGACGCCCGAGACCCCATGGAGATTCCCAAAAAGGTTCACCAGGTTTGCTGGCTTTCCAAAGAGCAAAGTCATTGGGATGGCGTTTCTCGCAATCGCCACCAGTCAAAGCACCTTCTCCCTCGGCCATCTCCTCCGCGCTCGTTTCAGCACCTGGCTTTAGTTTTCGATAATCGTAGCCTGCTCCTTTGAAAGCATTGGTGTCAAAGTAGACCGAGCCATTGGATGCGTAACCAAATCCATTTTCAATAATGCCTTGAATGAAAGCCACTATTTGCGGAACATATTCCGTGACGCGCGTGACAACGTCCGGTTCCTTGACACCCAAGGAGGTCATGTCCTCAAAAAATTCTCGTTCAAAGCGACGAGCATGATCTTCAAATATTTTCTGATCTGTCACTGTGGATCCCTTGAGTTTGTCGAGATGATCTGCCAAGGCATCTTGACCGGCAGCTATCCAATCAGCGACGACCTGGTTGTTGGATTCTTCCAGAGCTTTCACTGCAGCTGCAGTTCCGGTTTGGAATTGATCAAGTTTAAATTTGGCCTGCTCCAAAGCTTCTTCTCGCTTTTCAATCTCTTTGGAATTAGCAGTGGGGGCCATGGCATCTTGTAATGCTAGGATTTTACGTTCCAGTTGGGCCAGCATGTTGGCCACGGCCGTTTGAACGTCCGCCTTTACCGAGGAGATATCATTAGCATTCAACTTTTCTTCTTTGTAATCCGCAATCAACTTGTTTTGTCGTGCTCTCAAAATAATCTTATCGTCGATGTCAGTGATATTCACTTGATACAATAAATCAAAATGAAAATAATCTTCCATGATCCGACGAAGGATATCAAAAGTCAAGTACGCGCGAGCATGACCCATATGACAGGCATCATACACAGTGGGGCCACAAGTGTACCATGTTACAGTGCGTCCTTGACGAGGACGAAACATATCAATATCATCCGTGATGCTATTGTGCACCCGAAGGGGAGGCAAATCGTCTTGTGATACTACTGGGCAATACCATCGAGCACGGCCTTCCTTGTGAATGGGATCCGTGCAAAGACCAGGAGGACAAGACATGTTGAATAATGCACGCAAGGATGGTTTGTTTTTCCAGCCCTATCAAGAGACCCAATCCACTGGAGTGACGAGAAAGGGAGGAACGAGATGAGGAATAGGAGTAAGAGAACGCAGATGCTTGGACTCCACAATGATGAGAGGCCAACACTTTGCGATACCAACACAAGGAAGCGCCCGTATCAGTTCGCACAGTTTTAACTGTAATACATGCCAAGTTAACGACTAAAACTAAAACAAAGACAAACGGTTTGACGGGATTTGTGCGGTTATTTTAGATTCGTGGACGCCGTGGAATCATGTACGTTGTACAGGAAATGAGTACCAGGTACACTCGGGGAGGAAAAAAAGGAAGCACGGTACCTTGTACCTTGTACCAGTCACGAGGGTATCTGGTAATTGGTACCTACGGTAGGTAGGTACCGATAGTCAAGAATACCAGGTACATTTTGTATTGTTCATTTTGGGCCAAACCCGGTGGACCGAGTCAAAGAGTCATGGATCATGATATAAAACGCTATGGAATGAGCAATAGTTGTCGTCATCATCCTTTACAGTTCCAGAGTTCCAGGCGGACAATTTGCCATATCCCTTGGTCCCTTTTCGCTACATTTATCGTTTCATCGGGGGTATCTGGAAGAACACAATCTGTCACCAACATTTTTGTTGGTCCTTTTGTGGTTCCGCTGTCAACGAATCCTTGTGCGAGGAGGAGTTGCTCCTCCTTCAGCACCACAATTGTAAATCATTCCCGTATTCTCCGGGTGCGAGGTGGTGCAGGCAATAGAGGACAATTGTGGACAACCCAACAAGGTGACAATCTTGGACAAGAACACAACAAATCCAGAAAGAATCGCAAAAATAAAATGATGGTTGCTGATGATGATCCTGATCAAATAATTGGAGGAGGTTCCATTAATGAGAAGACCAGGGGGAAAGTACTAGATACAACAACTACTACAGATGATTCTGTGGATTCTGTGTTTCAGGGCACGCGTAGCCAAGCTCATTTCTTACATGCCATGGACGGGTTGGATCGTTACCCCAATTACTTGACACGATGGAATGACCAAGACAGTGAGGAGCTGGAACGAGCCTTGGAAAAACGGCTGGACAAGGTTCGACAGCAGCGAAAGGACACTTTAAGTCAACGACAACGACTAGAGCAGTGTATTGAAACTCTCTGTCAGGAAGAACCCGAATGGAAACGTTTGTTGGACCCACCCCAAACATGGGCCGACCTCCAACAATCTGGAATTCTCGATCCCTGTATCAATGATGCAATTTTTCGCAGTAAATACTTTCGCCAGAGTCTCAATCATACAGTGCCATCGATACAAGATGTACTAGCTGGCAGGGCCCGGGTAGAGTTGGATGCAGGATACTTGGAAGATATCATGGAAGAAGAAGTCTTTGATGTGTACTCTTTTCCATTGCTGTCCGACTCGTTTTGTGCTCGTGTCCAAGCCTATTTGCAACGAATCATGGAAGAAATGGACAAGACCAAGGATCCCAATTCTATTGCAGTTCCAGGGGGGCGACGAGTGAGAAATTTGGATCACTTGGGTCTTGCCTGGCTCAATGATTTGTTGTTTCAACTTGTCGTTCGGCCCATTTCCAGACATCTTTATCAACAAACAGAAATGGATTCTGGAGATTTAGATTGGAGACACGGCTTTTTGGCAGCATATTCTGCGGATCCTAACATTCACAAACCACGACAACGATTAGTCCCACACACAGACGACGCAGAAGTCACCCTCAATGTTTGTATTGGGGACGTCTTCCAAGGCGGTACTCTTCAGTTTTGGGGATTACGAGGCACCGACATGGCTGGCAAACTAGTAGGTGAATATATTCCCCAAAGAGGTCGGGCCCTTTTGCATGCTGGTCGTCAACTACATGAAGTGACGGAAGTGACTTCTGGTGATCGATTTGCGCTCATCATGTGGACGAGATCTTGGAGTGGAATTCGATCAACAACTTGTCCATGCTGTTGGTTGAATCGACGGACCAACGGAGGACAACATTCCATTTGTATATGTTCAGCGCCATGGAATTAACTCTTCGAACAAACTATACGATATGAGTACAAACCCTCATCTCCTAGTTCTTGTCAGAATCGTAGACGTAACTATTGCTTTACAGTTACTCCTGATGCAAATGAACTTGTGCTTGTTCGTAGTCTCCACAGACCCATCGTAAAACGTTCGGTGGTTGCATGATCCTCTTCAGCGGCCATCCTCGAATGTCTGCAATTACTGGATAGACAAATTCCAAAAAGTAATATGTGTGCCCCACCGCGATTCCGATAATGTCCATGGTGATGGAGTTTCCTAGAAGGAGAGAAAATCCCAACATGACCCATGGTAAATAAGGAGCATGGAATGTGAAGAACCCTAAGAAACTCATTTTGACATCCTCATTACGTCGTCCCCAAACGTATACCATCATAAAAGTCAAAGCACTGCCCAGAAAATGAACGCGCGTGTAAATTGCAACCATTGAAATGCAAATGACGCCGAAAAGTAGCATCAAGACATAGTTCGCGGTGCGTCCCCGAAAGTCTCCCTCTTCTAAAAGACGGCTGTATCGAACGAGAAAGTACATGTGAAACAAAAAATCGATCGAGAATACTCCAAAGAACAGATAGGACGTGATTAGCCGCCAGACTTGTCCTTGAAACACCAAATTCCAATTGAAATACAAAGAGAATGGACTTATAATATCAACTGCGCAAGCCGCTGTGGTAAGGAAAGCCCCCGTCAAATATAGCCGCGAAATCAATGGAATTTCCATGTACCTGGGAATAGCAAGAACCCGGTTGAGCCATGTGCAGTGTTCCTTTCTTTCCATTCAACGCAAAGCTCAGACGTACCATGACATTATATCTACACCAGCTCCATGGTTGCCGAACCCTCCAACTGCACCACCTGCTCCAAAGTCCATTTTGTTGGTTTTCCCAATCGTGGTAAACACGGAGAATTCTTAGAATGCGGTGAAAGTAACTGGATCGACTTCGAAAACAGGGAATCGAGATGTCAATGTTTCTCCAACGTTAGCTGATAGAGGAGGCCTTGTGCTTGGCTTCAAACGATTCTATTGTTCTCTGCTTGATTTCTTGTTCAAGAGAATCGAAGCGTATCGTGATTGATTTTTTACTAGCAAATATGCGCTGAAGCGATGATGATCGATGATCCCCTCTTTTGAAACAGCGTGGGGATAATTCTGCCGATGATGCCAGAGTCTCCTGTCGCACTGTCACCGTGTCGCCTGCCGCTTGCCTAGAAATTCCATACTGCCCACGTGAGTTTGCGTAGATTGGTACCATCCGATCAAATCGCCGAAACGTCAAAATAACGTCGAAACTAAAATCTTGCACTGCCTCCCCGATTTCCACGCAAGCAGCAGACAAGCCCCATGGATGCGCGCTCGTCGAGGTGGACATTTTGCGGTTGGCCCCTGGAGTCATTTGACACCCTTTTTCAAAACAAGCGTTGATACAACAAAACTTGGGTATCATGGCAACGCTTTCGCCCGACCAATTCTATCAAGTGAGTTTTCAGGTAGAAAATGTTGGCAAGACACTAGAGAAGAGCAAGAAACGAGTGACATGGGTCTTTGGCAAGGGTGATCGCGAGTATAACATTACGCTTGTATGGAGTAAAAATTCAGGCAAGAGACTGGTGTACATGGCAGGTGCTGAAGTTTTCTTTGAAACGAAAAAGACTATCACATTTTTTCACAAGTGGACCACTCTTGATGGAGATTTGAACCTTCACATTGTGGCGACGTCGGTGACTCCCTCCAAGAAGTTTGTTAGTGCCAACTTTCTCAAATTCGAACTTATTATCAATGGTCAGCGGTTTGTGAAACTTCCATTGAAAGATGGAAGTCCCGCCCCGGAAGAAGAACCCCATGACTCTCCGACATCGATCTTTGATATCATGTTTCCCCAGGGGTATAAGGACACAACAATAAAATCCGAGGGACCTTATCGAACGAAGAAGTCTTTGACAAAAGAAGTCAACGAGAAGGTGATCAAACAGGCCAATTTCAATGCCCGAACTTCCACTGAAGGAGTGACTTCGCAATGAACGACTGCATGAAAGTGTTGATGTGTCTGTAGCATGCTTGTCTCTATTTGTTTCTGCGCAGAAGTAGTAGAAATTCCCATTGCTCGCGTTAACTGTCTAAAGTGAAAGATACCTGTTTTATAGTTTTTCAATTTGTTCATGGTGATTTTGAAGCTATGCATGTTCTATACAGTTAACCAGATAGTACAAGTACCTGGAACCACCTGGCATAGTGCAAAGCTAGAATTTGCAGTATCCTTCATAATTCTAACCAGGTACCTGGTACTTCATACTCCATAGGTAGGAACCGCGGGACTCACCCTTTGACATGTGACATGTCCGAAGTCAGTCAGCCGGCAGTACCGGTTGTCGTCAGATGACGGCCTATGTTTTCTGACTCCACAAAGCATGTCTCATCATCCATCGTTCGCGACTTTCCAAAAAAAGGTCGTCTCACAAAATCACAACGTCGTCAACACTGCTTCATTTACAAGAAAATTCAGCATGAAAACTATCCTATTTCTGGCAGTAGCCTTCACTTCCACCTCGGCCTTCTCTGTGGTACCTCATGTGACTGCTCCGGTTGTCAAGTCATCGTCGGCCATGAATATGGGATTGTTGGATTTCTTCAGCGAAGAAGCACGTCAAAAGCGCGACGAGCAGCGACGACGGGAGCGCGAAGAGCAGGAGAGATTGCAAAAGGCAATCATGGAACGAAGAAAAAATCCCGAGAAGATGGAAGAATACGAACGCAAAGTCGCGCTTCGACGACAACTGCGAATGGCAGGTAAGGACGAGGCTGCTGCCAAGATCGTGATTTATGACGACGAAGCCTTGGAAAACACATTGCTAGATGGAACTCAAGGAAGCGCTTAAGGAATGGTTGTTGGTGAGGAGATAATGCGTATGTATCAAAGGAAGGATCCTCGAAGCTGAGAGCCACGAATAACCCAAAAGTGTTAACATTAACTGTAAGTATTTTGAATTCATCACCACGCTTGGATTTTCGCGTCACTAGATCGTCGCGGCTCCATTGCAGCGCGTAAGCAGTCGTTCCATTCGGAGGGAAATTTAACAGAGAAGATGACTTAAAGCCACCACATTCCTTGACATGGACTCAATTCACATGTTTTGCTTTCAAGTTCGTCTAGGAGTCCATTTCTCAAGCCCAGCCTAGCTCCATGCAACGACACTTTCCATTGTCGTGACACCACTGATGCATGGCTCCTGCAACCTGAAAACCTGAATCGTCACCACCGACAGATGTCAGTTTGAAAAATCCTCCCTTTTGTCGCCATACCAAAGGAGACTGCCCTTCTCGCAACGGACCCATGCAGCTCCAGCCATCATAATCAAAGGTGCCCTTCCCTGTTCCTGTAAATGGATCCTTTGAAATCTGAAGACTTTCGGCAAGTGTGATTATGTCATCTTTCGCCAACCCTCTCCACGACTCGGAGCTTTCTCGGCGCTGATGCAACCAAATTGCTACGAGAATGGCAGAGCCGCAAGAGTCAAAACGTGTGGGGACGTAGAGGTTGGCCTTCTTGCGTTGGAGCCAGGCTTTTGGTGGACGAGGACCACGGAGTCGCAGTACCAAATCTTCTTTTCTCCCTGTTTTTGGTAATCCATATTTTTCACATTCTGCTTTTAGCTGTTGTAACTTCCAACTGTCGTACTTATCGTCCACAATTGTTTCCTTTGTGACATTACGTTCTGGTCTGGTAGCATTACTCGCTTTGTCCCCCGGTGAGATTGTATCCATTTTCTCCTGGGTCGCATTGAGACTGCTAGATAATTTTTGCATTCGGTGGTCCTTGGCGAGTTTGGAAAAGTCAACGCCTTCAGGAATATTTTTGATCCGTTGCATAAAATCTTCATACGACAGGTCAGCATCCAATCTTCCATCACGGTATTCTAGAGCAACAGACTTGGTTAATTCAACTAGTTTTGCCAAGGAGCCATTCATGTTACTGTCAAAATTATCAATAGCGAAACCATGTGAGGGGACGAGAATCGTCTTTTTCTCACCGCGTCAAATCTGGGCGAAAAAACTTACTTTGTGGTAAAAACTTCGAATCCCTCCGCTTCTAGATTCCCAAGCTCGGCATCCAATTGTGTTCTATGAACCTGGTACTGAACATGACCTATCGCCCCATTAGTCAGTTCTTGTCCATTTGCATGACCTTCAATCAGATAGGCAAGCCTTGAGTTGCGAAACCCAAAAACGTACTGGCCACGATACATTCTCACTTTCTGTGAAACCCAACGACCATCCCAAATACTTTGAGCAACATCTTGGATGCTCTTTCTTTCAATTATTATCGGCAGCAGTTTTTGAGTTTCCATTGTTACAAACGCATAGTCGCCGATGTCAAGCTTGGTGACAAGGTATGGAACTTTTCGCATGTCTAAACCCCTGCACAAAGAATGTAGTTTCTTTGTTGGACCACCCCCTTCCCGGTAGTCAACCACTAAACAAACTCCACGGAAGCATGGATCGACTGAATCTGTGAATAGTCTACTTGTTCGAAGGTAACCTGGAACCTCTGGAAAACGGCGACTGCGAATGGACAATGCTTTTTGATAACCAAGGGGAGTGAGCTCATAGCAGACTCTCTTGTCCTTTCGATGAGTTTTGAGAAACGAGATCTCCGACTTGGCTTCAGACTTGGTTAGCTGATCCAGTTGTTTAAATTCAGCGCTACGGGTTGACGGAGTACAATAGAAAGCTTCGCCATTATCGTCGTCACCCTTGCGACCCAGTAGCGCTGGTGCAGTTTCAACATTTAATCGACTGTCAATTTGAGGAATGAGATCTGATAAGAATACCCATTGCTCCGTACTGCGGCAGAAGGAAATTGTTTGCGATTCATCGGTCAAGTCGATGCCACTTAAGCTAGCATTTCTTTCGACATGTTCTAGCATTGCCACTAATGCAGCCTCTGGAATGCTGTAGTAGCCCTCTACACAAACATCACGATGAAAATGTGTTGTGATCCGATCGATACCACCCGCCTTTAGCGCGTCTTGCAACGAACCCGTTTCAGAAGTGTTTCCATCCCCTACGTATTCTTCCAAACTTCGAATTGGAAAATCGGTTGACAATGCTAGATCCCTGATTTGTCGACAGCAATAGTCAAGTTTCTTGAGATTGTATGATGCCGATGTTAAGGTTCGGGAATATCTCCACAATGCCAACAAGTATTTCGCGCGAACATCTTCATATTGACGGCACGAGACAGGTCCGATGTGTGGATATTGAAGTGGCTGTGGTATGTGATGTTGTAATTGGCCAGACGACTTGGATGCCACCAAACGATTGTCCGCAGGGTGCTTCATGTAGGGATTTCTCATAATGACTGCATAAGACGAAGAGGATGAGTCGTCCAAAGGCTGAGTGCTACCAGCATTCGTCGGTTCCTTGTGAATATAATCTTTTTCATCGTCAGCACTGAGTAAAAAGGAACGATCATTCGTCGTGTTCAAAGATCCGTTACATTGGGATGATCCGCTGGCATGTTGATTTGATTTCGGGATCGCACTGATTGGGTTCGTCCTTTTCATAAACACACTCGTGTAGCCCAAGACATCTTCATCTGAGCTACTATCATCCATTTCAAGTTTATCATCCTTTGTCGGAGCATAACCACGTTTCAAGTTGGCTGGTGGTGGCTTGACTTGCACATTACTATTGTCAACAACACTGCCTTTGGCGAACAATATCCGAGGTTGCTTTAGTTTACTTTGGCATTTGTCGGGAGGGGAAGAATCTGTATCACTAAGTGTGTCAACACGCAATGAAGAAGTTTTGTTCAATCGAGCATCTTCTGGCGTTACAACCTTGGAATGTCTTCGTCGACGTTGTTGCTGATTCTTGGCGAAGGTAGCCACTCTTGTGACATCTTCATCCTCTTCAGATGACGAAGAATCCCAGAAGCAATATTCGGTCGAAGGTTTGGCAAGTGGTTTGGATGACACGACATCATTATTCTCGGATTGAAATGTGGGTTCATATTTAGAAGAAGGACGGGCAATACTTTCACCCCCGTCGGTGCTACTGTCACACAAATCAATGACGGCATCATGATTCATGATCGAGGGTTGTTTCGTGGGTATGATTGAGGTCCTGATCTAGATCCAGCTCTTGGTGGATGATGGAAAGAATCATTTTATGGATGTCCACAAACACAACGACTTCTAGAAATTTACAGTTAACGGCTCTTGAAACGTAACTGTAACCTAACTGCAGACTGCAGACTCTAGTCTACGGTCGTACTAGTCGAACCCTAGTAAACATGCATGTTCTTCTGGCGGTCTCGACGCTACCCCCAAGAAAACAACACACGACTGGAGAATTTGCAGTAGTAGCATAAGATTTTGATGATGATTGTTGTGGTCCATGCCTCGTAGCATCAAATGGTTGAAAAAGTTCCAAGCCTAGCCAGGGCGACATTTTTTGTGGGAAACGCGTCGACCTGTGACGTCTGTCCCACATTACCACTCCGCTAGATCCAGGCACACGAGCACGACTTGCGCGTGGAGAGTTGATTCGCGGTAATTTTCTAGGGAGGCAATGCCGGCGTCGCAAAAGCTATGGTCGACGGATGCCGACGACGGTGACGGTGGGGGATAGCAAGTGGTGTTGCATTTCCCATGGGATATATACGGAAGTGCCAGTAAATACCACTTGACATTTCACAGCACTGCACACAAGGCACCCAGCAGTCAAGGAGTGTTTTGTGGCAAGATATCTGTTTTATCGTATAGGAAGGAAAAGGATCCAGTCAAGACACAGGGGCCGTGGACATTTGTGTTTTTATTATCTTTCGTTGAAGGCATTTCGAGAATATCAAGTGGGATACTCTAAAAACTTTGAAAAGCAAGATTCATAACATTTCACTAACAGTATGGGTGACGATGCAAGGGCACAACGACTACAAGCGCAACAGGCGCTAGCCGAAAAGAAGAAACGCTTGGAAGAACTCAAGGCTCGGAGAGCGCAACGAGGGAGTCAAACGGTCAGTGCCACCGAGACGGCTCGTGTCAAAATCGCAGCTGCTGCCAATTTGGATGACTACATAGATAGTTTGCTCCAAACCCCGGCAAATCAGACAGAGGCTGATGAGGCACCCACGCCAACTTCGCAACGAGTAGAGACCAAGGCAACCTCAAGTAACGAGAATGACACCAAACCCACCATGGCGGCACCCGCTTCGGCTCCAATGCCGGCAGTAGCAACTCACGTCGTAAAGACGGAAGTGTTTGAAATGGGCACGCAAACTTTGGAGGATGACTTTCCCCCGCCTTCGGACTATGATGAGGAAGAAGAGCAACAGCGACAACAACAACAGCTCGAGGAAACGGAAGATAAGACCAATGAAAGGACTGGTGACTCGGCTCCCACAGGCGAGGAGGCAAAGATTGAGGAAGAAGCAAAGGTGCTATCGGCGGAGGAAGTAGAGAAGGAGCTTGCTACAGATACTTTCTCTTCGTTTTTAAATACAGCTTCCAAGAAAGTTGAGAGGGTCCTAGGAAGTGTGGTTTTGGCGGATTTGTTGGCGGATTACGAGGGCACAAATGACGGTGCGCAACGGGCAGCCTCCAAAATTTCGGATGGAAGCAAGTTTCTTTCCTCGCGCCAAATTTACGAATGTCCTAGGTGGACGGGAACAAGAGATGTGACAGATTTGGACTGGTCTCCTCTCCATCGAGAATTGATGTTATGTAGTTACCACATGCCTTCGTCAACGACCAAGCTTGGCGAGCCCAAAGGTTCCACGGCTGTCAGGGTGATCTCACCGGATGATACTCCCTCTGACTCGTTGGCTCCTCGTAGTGCCGAATTGCAATCGGATGGATTGGCATTGGTGTGGAATCTTGCCATGCCCAATCGACCAGAGCACGTCTTTACGTGCGGAAGTCCTGTAACATCGACACGATTTCATCCTACAGAATCTCCTCTTCTTATCGGTGGATGTCAGAGTGGACAACTGGTGGTATGGGATGTCCGTGCCGGACGAATGCCCGTCCAGAAATCCAGTTTGATAACTACGTCAAGCGGAAATAGCAAAGCTCACACACATCCCATTTGTTCCATGGAGATCATTGAAGGTGGTGTACGTAGAAATTTGGTTGCAGTGTGGTATCGTGTCGTGGTTGAAACTGTGGACCAATACCACAAGAGTTTCGAACTGTCTAACCTTTCCTCTTTGTTTGGTTCCTTGGTTAGGGCGGTCTCGTAACTGGTGCCACGGATGGTCGAGTGAATTTTTGGTCACTAGCCAATCTACGTGATCCGGCAGAATCATTTCAGTTGGGTGATAGCGTCTCGTGTTTGGCGGTAGCACCTGAATCGGAAACTTTGGTGTGTGGAGACGAAATGGGTAATTTGTATACAATTCAATCCAATCAATCTACAGTAGGAAGTGGTCAACGATCCAAACGAAAAGTTGCCAAGCTAGAACCTGGAAAGGATACTGGCCACTTTGGAATGATCACAGCGGTAGCATGCAAAACCCTCAAGGCCTCGGCTCGGGCTGGTCTTACAAAAGGTTTCTTGCGAGGGTCCGGTGGTCTCTTTTTGTCGGCAGGTGTCGACTGGACCGTCAAACTTTGGGGCCCCGCCTACACGGAGAAACCTCTGTTGAGCCTAGTCAGTCACTCGTATGACTACATGAGTGATGTTCAATGGTAAGTCCTTGTTTGACACACTTGGAAAGCTCGATTCGAATAGTAATGCTTGCTGCGGCGATGATGCGTCCCTAACATTATTGATTTTTGTTCACTGTGATTGCCTAGGTCACCATCCCATCCAACTCTCATGGCAACAGCGTCTAGTAACGGCACTCTTGGTCTGTGGAACTTTGCGCAAACACTAGAAGAACCCATTACAGGCTCCGATGGTATCGTGGTGGAACCTGATGGTGGATCAGGTCGAGGCTTGAACAAGATAAAGTGGTCCTCGGATGGAAGAAGAATGTTGGTTGCTTCTGCCGATCGAGTCCATGTGTTGGTATTTGCAGATGATGTAGTGCGACAAAAGGGTGACGAAGATGCTCGTATGATGAATCATTTCAGTTCGCGAGGCCTGCTAGACAGAGAATAAGGGAAGAAACGCCAATCACTCACTACAACTAGACTTATGCCAGTACCCAAACGACGACCGCACCAAGAAAAAATATCAAAACCATATTGGCAAACAGTACTACTAAGGATTGTTTCCTTTTTTCCCCTTCTTTCCCCACTATTTTTAATAGTAGTGCATTGTTACAGTATGATTTACGGTTGCTAGAATCGATCCATATCTTCTTCGTATTCCCGTGCTAGTTGTGCTGCCCGCGTTTCATATTTGGATAATACTTCGACGGGATCTCCTTGAATGACAAATTCTTCCGGTGAACTCGATGGTTGGTCGGATTTTTTGGATGTGTCATTATTATTATTAGCGGTGGTAGTCGTCGCCGCATCGACGAGTCGCGTCGACAAGAAAAAGGGAATATCTTGCGGATTGGCCGTGCTTTGTTTCGGTAAATACACAAAGTGCTCCATCACATCTTCAATACTCTTATCCAAAGTGGTAGTCTGATTCGAAGCGGCATTCAATCGACCCAACATCCGAGGCCAATCTTCTCCCTTGGGATTCCGTAATATGAGATCCCATTCACCCAGATTCTTTCGTAAAATGGTCGCTTGTCGAGTAAATACGGACTGTTGTTCGGTATTTCGTCTAGCACCCATGCCACCACCCACACCGCCGCCACCACCAATACCGCTTCCACCAACACCAATGGTACTCATATTGAGAATAAATAACTCTATGAATGAAGAAAACAACAGGATATAGTAATATGGAAGGATCACCTCACTGTAATGCATTCAAACAGGACTTCCCCCTATATTGCTCCAATTCCCCCTTTCTCGGGGTTGGTGTGTTCACAGTAGTCATTCTAGCATCAAGTCATGTGAAACAACCACCTTTGCTCTTGTCATAATTTATATCCACAATAGTATTGCTTCTTCATGGAGAAACAATCTTCATTAAAAATGACAGCTACTAGCAGTCGGAATATGTTTTGGACAAGTCCGTCCACTTGGGTGGTGACTGCCATTCGTGTCGTTGTCATTATCGTCATGCATTGCGGGGCAATAACGACAACGATTCCACATCACTGGCTTTACAGTCCTGCTCTGACATCAATCCTGGTAAAACCATCTTGGACCTTGTCGCATGTAGAAGAAGCATTGGCAATCCAAAACCTTGTTTCGGGACACTTTGTCGATTCCTATCAATCCCAACGTATTCAACTCCCTCCCCTCTTATTGGCAGCGATTCTACCATGGGCACAATCACCCCATGCCAAGTTGTATTTGGCCATTCTCTGTCTTTGCCTGGACTTTGCAATAGCCTTCATGGTGGAATCCCTAGGTCGCATGGCATTATTTACCAACAAGATCGAGGCAGTGGACCAGGAAACCAAAGACCAAGAACAACTTGCCCCAGTGATTCAGCCACCCTACATGCATATTTTTGCCATTACTCCACAAAAAGAAGAGGATGCCAACAAGGCACTGATTCCAATGGAATCGTTACCTTTACTTGCGGCCCAATTCTACTATTGGAGTCCTGTTCCACTCCTTTCGGGATCTGTCTATGCCTGTATTCAAAATCTGCCAGGATTCTTGTTGGTGGCGACATTTTGGGAGGCGGTTCGAAAGGGTGGTTCACCATGGCTCTCTACCTTTTATCTGGCCTTGGCTACCTATCTTGAGCTTCATCATGTTGTTTTCTTAATCCCCTTGCTAACGTTATTCCTAAACAAATCATCCGCATCATCCGGACGACGATCATCGTCATCGTCATCATCATCATCCTTTGCAGGGGTACTACTATCCTTTGGTATTTGGTGGGGATGCCTGCAGGGACTTTCCTGTCTGCTGGTAGTACCATCCTTTGTTCAAGTGCTTCAAGCAAGCTATGGATTGGGATGGAAATCCCTACGTCCAAATCTTTCGGTTCAATGGTATTTGGCCATACAAGTATTCTTGAGATTTCGAGGGTACTTTGAAACGCTTCTACTAGGGTTACCTTATATTATCGTACTACCCGTGACCATGAGACTTTACAAGTATCCCTTGGTGCTGGTATGTACACCAACAGTGATGTTCCAACCACTCTGTGAATCTGATCTCCTCATTCCCCTTTGTCGTTGTGTCCTTTTTCTCCTTTACTTTGGTTGGTCCGTTTTTTGAATATATTCTAGGTGGCCATTTTTTCCATGATTTGGACCATCTTTCGACCAGTAGAAACTCTTTGGGATGCCAACTTGTCCTTGTGTTTCTTTTTTCTATGTCCAAGATCCCTTGCTCGCATGGGGATCCCTGCCTTTGTTGCCATATGCAGTTTGGGCGTTCCCGTCATTCTCAATGTATTGGATCATTGGATGTGGTTAGGCCCCAATACTGGTAATGCCAACTACATGTTCTTTCAATGTCTTGCCTACAATGTTTTTTTGGGAATTCTCTTGGGACAGTTCGTACGGGCAAGTTTGGAGCGAGACAAAGCCTTGCGAATATCCAATAAAGAGGCACGGGACAACCAATCGGGTGTTTCGTCTCAATGACTTTTCTTCGACGGTTATTACTCACTGTCACGTACGTTTGAGAGTAGACACAGTCAAGATCATCAAACTATTCCAAGAACGACGATCTTGTGCCATTTGCTCATCGTCCTATGCGTCCCAGTGTCAAGTGTACGCTATACCAATCAAGGACAAAAAACCGATACTACAATTGGTGCCTCCAGAATCTACATCCATCCTAGTTCTATCAAGATCTACGAGTCAGCCAGAAGTTGACTTTACAGTTTCAATAATGTTGGTCGTAGTTAACTTTTTACAGTTACATCGGATCGTTCTCGTTGGGTGATTGTATTAACTGTCTTTCGTGGGGAATCCGAACACTGTCGAAAACAGAACACTCATCAACAACAACGACCCGGTATCGCGACACCCACCGGTAGAAATTTGTACCAAGTACAGTGAAGTACCCGATATGTGTTACCGGTAGTCACGGTGCGTGGCTGGCACCAGGTACAGATACCATGTAGCGTTTCCCGGGATAGGTGACAGGGAGACTCCCATCTTTTCCAAGAAATACTCTACGGTAGCTGATGCCTCGTGCCAACGCTTCTTGACTATTGAGAGCCTCTATCGATATTCTACGTCCCACCCAAAAATCCGAAACATCAACACATTGACAACCATCAACATTGATAGGGCCAAGCATTTCAAAGACCACCGCTTCTAGGCTTTATCAACCTTTTGCAACTTTACGCCCCCAGGACCATGCCTATTGAGCTGTTTACAGCCAACCCAGATCAATTCACTGTTAATTACTCGTTTCTTGAAACCAAAAAAGATTTACACAACTGTGTCAAAGGAAGTTTTATTGACAAGAATTCTGTATCAAATCCCATCACTCGCGTCCCCATGGCCAAGAAAAAGGACAAGACCAAGAAACGCAAGCTGGTGACAGAGCCGGCTGCTGCCGTGTACACCGAAGACATTGGCACACAGGGGATCAAGACCAACAGTCTCACCACTTCTATAGGGTATTCCAAGTCAATTTCTGAATTACCTCTTCCAAATGACGAGGAAGAGCGACGACAGAAGCGAATGGTAAATGTTGTCTTTGCTGGTGTTGAGCGGGTCCAGGACAACCACAACAAACATTCGAGCTCATCGTGCTTTTCTACTTTTTCCCTTTTTTCTTTCCTACACAGGAGCGCTTTGGGGTTGTAAGCAAGGAATCACCCAAGAATGGATCAGCTTCCAATGACTATGAAAGCACCAAGATGAGTAAAAAGATCAAAAAGAGAAAGAGTTCGAGTCAAAAGCAATTCGTAGGTACGAGCACAGTTATAGAGAAACCCTATTTGAGATTAACCGACTTTCCCAAGGCCGAAAATGTTCGACCACTTCCTGTTCTTATCAAGGCCCTTGTTCACGTCAAGAGCCAATACATCCAGCATGAAGACTTTGAATGGGCCAATGAGCAACTCAAGAGTATACGCCAAGACGTGACAGTCCAGCACATTCGAAACAAGTTCGTTCTGGATGTCTATGAAACCCATGCAAGGCTTTTGGTGGAACACGGAGATCTCAATGAATTCCATCAATGTCAATGTATGATTCAATCCCTGACATCACCCACCAGTAAACTTGATCCTTTTCCACAAACGGTGGATGGTACGGACCGTAGTGAAAAATACGGATACTATCACGATGACAACAACCATGAAGGGGAAGAGGAGCAAGCATGTCTACGACAATCAGACGAAGCAGAAGATGAGTTCTATGCCTATGGGCTGCTCTATAATCTTGTGCAAAGTTCTTGGGGAGAGTTGACTCGACTCTTATCAATCCATCAACGAAGCACTGGTGATCGACTTTCCTCGGATGGGTCCGTAACCGGTAGCAGTTTTAGTGATTCTAGCGAGATTCCAGCATGCTTTCGTGGTATTGCTGTCCGTCATGCTCTCAAGGTCATCAAGGCAGTCATGAATGATGATTATCAATCATTTTTTCGGCTGTACGAGTCTGCTCCCCACATGTCGGCGTACTTGATGGACTTTTTGGTGCGACGAGTACGAAAGAATGCCTATCATCGTATCATTGCATCGTATCGACCATCTGTATCGGTAGAACATTTCCGGGAAGCCCTATCCTTTCAGGATCTTGACGAGACACGACGATTTCTAAAGGAAAATGGTGCCATTTTCATTCATGAACTTGGTGCCCCGCCCTTTTGGGTGGATTGCAAGGCAACGTGTAACGCAACAGCCAGAGCACTTTGATTGATTCATTGATAAAACAAAACTATTGTATTTGCATGATGAATACATGTTGAGTTCACGCCTCTCATCAGATAGAAAGACAATCACCAATAAAAACCTGCCCACAATTTTTGGTGGTACATACGTAGATATGATATCCAGCTATCATACCCATAGTACAATGTTGCCCACTGGGCGCATGTCCTTCCACGTAGGCACACTTGAGCGAGAGTGACAGAGATTCCAATACAACGCACATTCGTCGTTCGTGGGCCGCAGAAAAATATTCAACTTGGTACATGCATTGACAGGCCGGCGCCATCAACGCGGTTACGAAGTGCCAAACCTCTGTTAGTAAAAACATCAACAAGTCTAGCATGACCACGAAAACAGAAGAAAAGCCCAGTAGTGGAGGTTCCTTTTACGACGAGGAAGAAAACTTGCAGAAACTATGCAACTTCCTTCGAAGCAGTGAGGGACCCCCTGTCCGTGAAGCATTGCTCATGGACAAACGCGTTCACTATTTGAAGGGTGAGTCCTCGGAATTTTGCACGACGAGTAATGTGCAGCCAAGAAAATGTTTGGCATATAGTTCTGAGTTTCTAATGTGAAATTTTCTTGCATGGATTTAGGTGAAAAACTAGTGAACTTTTTGGTCGAACCAAAAATTGGTACAAAGTGGCCCAAGAAACTGCCTCGCTTCAAAGACAGAGTAGAAGCCATTGGCGTTTGCAAGGAACTTTGCAACCTACAATATCTTTTGAGATGTGAAAAGCTTGGAAAAGGAGAGCTTGGGGTGAGTAGACTTCTGCAGGCTTTCTACATATTTTCTGTCTTACCGTCTAGTCTTACATTTCCCGGTATGGTTGGTCAGATGATGCGAAATCGTGATTTCGATGAGGCGGGATATTTCACCTGGATCTATGAGGGGGACAAGACCATGAGCCACCTAATGACCGCTGCCCTTGTGATTGGTTTCCTCTTCTGTGTATGCTTCCCTATCTGGCCAACGTTCCTGAGAGTGTTTGTGTGGTACTTGTCGGTGACTTTGCTCCTCTTCATTTTCTTTTTGATCACTTTCCGGGCACTCTTGTTTCTCATGGTTTGGATTGTGGGATGGGAGCTCTGGTTTCTTCCAAACCTATTTGATGAATCACTTGGATTTGTGGATTCGTTCAAACCGGTCATTTCCTGCGAAGCCACCAAGCCTGGACAACTCCCTTACCGTCTGGGCGTGGGGGTGGCATTCTTTTCGTTCTGTTACTGGGCTGTGACTCAGCCATCCGAGTTTGATGGATTCGTGTCTGCTCAAGGAGATTTCTTGAAGGATTTATATGCTGGTACTTTGCTTTCCGATACGTCACAGGAGGAGAAGGAGAACATTGACAAGCCCAAAATGCAGTCGTTGGATGACCTCCTAAAGAGTCTGGACGCAGATATTGAAGAAAAGAAGATTGATGGGGACTTAGACGACGAAGACAAGCTTGATTCCATGCTAGATAATCTGCTTGAAAATGAGGACGATGTCGACGAAGAAGAAGAATAAATGTAAAATATCCATATCAAATGCCTTGCGGCTTTTTCACCACAACCTTGATGTGTTGCCATAGCTCATTTCTTGATTTCACCTGTATACACATCCATCTCTTTCACTACCTGTGTCCGCCTCTCAACCTCACTAAAATCGATGTTACTGGAAGGATTGCCAGCAAGAATAGCGCTCGTCTCCATCTCGTTGTAAAGTTGATCATCGATACCGGCAAGGCGAAGGATAGTCTTGAGAATGTACGTTGTCTCTTCAGGGGAAGTAATCCAAATACAGGGGCAAATGGCACGGGCCGCAAAGTCATTGCCTGTATTCAAAAATTGATCACCAATATGCAAAATCTCTTGGGGGTTCACCCCAAGGTACGATGCCAGAATTTCTACAGCGACACGTTTGTTTCCAACATCTACCCAAGCATCCGTGCCTCCGTTAAAGGCGCAGAACGGAATCCTGGGTCCTGTACCACCGTTCATTCCAGTCAACTTGGCTTGACAGCGCAGAACAGTTTCATCCAACGCTTCACGAGGAATGGACGAACCAACCGGAACCAATCCTACAGATCGAATCTTTCGTAGAATTCTTCCCTGAATACGCTGGTCTTTAACACTCTCTTCCACTGCTTCATAGGCGACATCCAGTAATTGCTTCAATTCCTCTTCACTCCAATTAGCGGGAGCATCAGGTAGGTACTTGGTAGCAGTCATCCAACCTCCGCGTCCTGTCTCCCTGACTGGATGGAGGTGAAAGTCATTTCCTAGGTGCAACAAGTAGTTACATTCTCCTCCGAAGAGATAAAATCTTTCACATTCTTCTTGTGTCAGTTTTTTGGACTTGAAATATTCCAAGAGTCCTGATAAACGGAATTCATACTTGTCGGCATTGTACTCGTAGCCAGCAGCTGTCACGATAGCAACCGAGACACCATGACGAAGCAACAGATAGAGATAGTTTGCCAGTCTTGGATTACTGTCAAAGTTGGACCCATCAGAATAGAGGGTCTGATCTCCGTCAAAGCAAATCATGGATGGGCCCTTTAGTGGACCAGGTAATATTGTTTCTTCTTTGATTTCCGCATCATCTTCTAAATTGGTAGCAAAATCTTCATCTTCCGACGTAGAAATTCGGTCGGAGCATCCCTCGGGATATCGCATGGCAATGACTTGAGCCAGATTCAATATATGGCGAATTTCATTAAAGGAAATTTGAATATGTTTTCGTTTCGTCAAAAAGTGTTTATCATTGTACACTTGAAAGGCTTGACGGAGTGGGAGTCGCGTGTGAAAGGTCCCAACCGTCGGAACTAACTGTTTCAATCGGGATGGGCGTAAACTTCCCTCGGACTCCAATCGACGATGTTCATCAATCAAAACCTCGAAATGGGAAAATGTATCAGGACCAGTATCTTCTAGACAATCCAGAACAAAGCTATGAGAAAGCATACTCTTCATCCTGGAGGAGGAAAAAGTAAAAAAGAAGCGCAAATTCAATGCATGAGCAACTTTGTCCATATTTCAATCTGTCGCTGCGTCGCCAACGCTGTTGTTCGTACCACTCAATCAAACCATCACGACGATGAGGCGTCAACAGATAGTTTCGACGCCTTGATGAAAATGACATTCTTTCTTGTCCTTGGAGCCGGTGTTGCCTTGACTAATCCTGTTCCTTTTTCAGTGTTCAAAAGCTTCAGAAAAACCTTCTGATCCTCTTATTGCTATCGATAGAACAAAATGGTTTCGAACGCAATGTGGTGAAATGGTAGCAGGGATGAATGTTTGTTGCGAAGGTCACGTGCGCTGGCTAAAAATGACTTTGTGACGTCACCAAATTTTTGCACTACCTACTACCTACTGCCTTTTGGTCAGAGCACTGATATTTATAGATATTTACATAATTGCATTGACGATGTGAAGACAAACGACTCCTAAAATGCGGATATGGTAGAAGAGACACCGCTAGACCTTCTTACAACAAGTCTACGATCATTCTGCCAAAGGCTAAAAGGATTAAAAGGCTTATCCTTCAAGGGCCGAAGCTCCGGAAATAATCTCGATAAGCTCGGTGGTGATACGGGCTTGACGGGCACGGTTGTATCGGAGCGTCAATGAATCAATCATTTCACCGGCGTTCTTGGAGGCGTTCTCCATAGCAGTCATCCGAGACGACTGTTCGGCAGTTGCTCCGTCCAAGAAACTGTGGTATACCTGCGAAGCAAGCATGTATTCAAAAAGGTCTTCCATGGCTTGTTCCTTTTCTATATCAAAGTCGTATCCTGGCATGAATGTCTTGTCTTCGGTAGCATCAACGAAAGGGGTGATCACCTTGTACATTTGCTTGTAGACAGCAGCATTCACGTAAGAGTTGTAAACCAAAACAATGGCGTCGTATTCTTGTGCTCCTACAGCCATGAGTTCCGTTGCAAGACCAGAAGCCAAAGAGAAAGAACCAGGGGATATAACTTCGGTGGCGGATCGGATGATCAAATCGCCATGGAATCGTTTGAGTTGAGCACGACCTTTGTCTCCGACGACAACAATGTCAGCAGACTTTCCAGCAGCTTTCTGAGCCTTTACAATTCCTCTCACACCACGAGTAATGAAAGAGTTGACTCCTCCACAGAGACCCTTTTCCGTGCAGAACGGCACAATCAAAATCTTTTCCGGCAACTCCTCGAAAGTCGCACCTTCGATCAGTTGTGGCTCAGAGGACAATGCAGCTGTCCAAGAGTTGAAAGGAATCGCAGCAGCCAGACGATTTTCCTCTCCCTTCAACTTGGCCGCGGACACCATCTTCATGGATGATGTAATCTTCTTGATGTTCTTGGTGGACTGAATTTGATTCCAAACTGGAGTGCAAAAGTGTAAGCCCGTGAATTGACGACAATCCTGATTCCTAACATTTGACCGCCAATGTACTTACTCTGCTTTTCAGTGGCCATACCACGAACTTGTTGCGAGACACTAAAGAACAAGGAAAAACAAGGGGGAGTTAAGGAAGGGGTTAGGTTTCATCATGATAGTTTTGTTGTTCCATCTTGTCAGATAACAAGTTCCCTACTACCGGTATGACAGACCGCGCACGTAGGAATCTTACGAAAGGAATCTCAATTTTACACGTCCCGCAAACATTGTCATCGGCACAAAAACATTTTGACTTTTTCGCTTCAACAAAATCTATCATTTTCGTCAACCAACATGATGCAAACTAATGAAGACTCACACTCCCATGACTCGAGGAGCTGCCCTTTGGGCGATGGTTCGAAGAGGCGCCATGGTGTAATTGATTTTGGGTAAACCGAAACAACCAAGAAACTGCGATGACGAGCGGACGACTCCCGTTGTAGTTTCCTGGATCGATGGCCGCGCCTTCTCCCAACAAAAACTAGTTCTGTCCCTACGGATGACGTGTACATTGGAAACTGGATCGCTAATGGATACTTGACTCATGTGACTACAATTTCCCAGTACTACCGGTAGTAAGCGTTTTTTCCTTTGCATGATGACAGTAACAACTATCATCCCTACGAAGCTCACAAAGCCTCCTTTGTTCTGTTCTTGCGAAACAACAATCAGAGGCATTTGCACAACTGTTTATTATACAGTTCTTTTCAGTAGAGTTCCAGCAAGATGGAAAAGTTGTATCTATTTTTCTTGATACTATCATAAATAGAAGCTATAGCTTCTAGATCGAATATGGCCCGTATGGAGAAAGTTTGGGGAACCATTTTCCCATCCTGATCACAGAAAAGGTTGTTCAAAAGCGGCCGACCACACACCTTGGCGAAAAAAAGCAGCGGAAACAGATTTTCAAATCTTCTTTCAACTGACAAGTGCTGGCGTTTCTGTTAATGTGGTGATTGACCCCCACTCAGGTAGCTGTTCACAGCACCTCCATCTCGAAATGCTGCTGCCGTCTCTTCCACGCATCGATCTTTTTCCTCGCGCGACCACTTGGATACCATTTCTTCAATATCATTCTTTACCTTGTCTTTGATTTTGTTCAAATCACCATCCCACTGTAAGCCAAAGTCAAGAATGAAACATGTGAGGATTAGGCACGTTCATGTCGGTCACAATCCATCCATCCATCCATCCATGCATGCAATATATTCCTCCTGACCCGGAATGAGAGTATCGTACCTTGTAAAATTCTAGTGTCTTTTTGTTGAGTAGCAAGGCACTCATTTGCTTGCCAATCATTCTTCCCCCCGCAGTATGTGCAAAATAAAAGTTGTAGTAGTGGCACATGAACTCCGGAATCAAACGCTCTTTTCCCAATCGACGCAATTCGTTGGCATAGTCCAGTCCAGGCTTTCCAACACTGGGCCGTGTCAATTGATATTCTTGGACCATGAATTCGATATCTTTTTCCAAAGGTTCGACCCGCTCCAATCCCGTACTACGAAACACGGACAGATCATCGCATTCCTGAACAACCTCCTCAAAGGCCTTGTAGACGTGTTGTGAATCCACTAGAAATTTCAAATAATCGTCATGGGTGGGAGTGTAGGGTTCCATGGGTGTTTCTTTGGCCTGGCCTTCTTTGGGAGCTTGTGAACGTGTATGAAGCCTCATGGCCTTGCCTCGAAGTTCAGTTTCAATAAATCCACCAGCTGCTGCAGTGGTTGTCGAGTCGATTGATGATGCTGACATGGGCAGAGCCACCAGGATGCGGTTGTGAGCCGGAACAGTCTTGGTACCCACTGGGTGATGATGATGATGATGATGATGGCGAACTACAGAAAACGCCGCAACCAGGTTTTGCTGCGACCACATAGAACCCACCAGGGCTACAGTAGTAAGAGTACGATTCGTTCTCATTTTCTGTTTGTGTTGTCTTGTTGTTGTTGGTTAGTTACAATGATAGATGATGATCCGTTGTTGTTATTACGCTCTGTTGCAGCAAAGAACATTCGCTACTGTCATGTAAACGCAGTCACCTTCCACCACGCACGGTCGTTCTCATCACGTCTCTAGTAGGAAATGTACCAGGTACCTCGTGCAACGTACATACCTGGTACCACAGGATCATCAGCAAAGCCAGAACTTCAAGGTACTTCTTCAGTCGGAAAATAAATGATCCACGAGGCACAACGGTTCGCCATCCATCATCACCTTTCTTGGGTCCAATCCCGCGCAAGGACAATGACAGCCGCTCGGACTCTTTCGTAGTGTCAGCCCATTTACATTAATATATTTATTGACGAACAAATCATTCATTTGCTACCGGTATATACTGAAACAGACAAAGAGGCGAAACAATGGACGAAGAGTCAAAGCAAAAGTTTTTTACCCATGTCGAAGAAAACACATCGATCTACATAGAACGACTTCGAGAGGCAGTGGCGTAAGTCGAGATTTTCTGGTTTAGTTTCATTTTTCTTGGCGGGTGTAGTACAAGATTCCATAGTGGTCGTCTCTAGTGTGTTTCCAGGCTGTCTCAACGTGATTATCCATTGTACTTTTTGGAATCTTTCTTTTTTGTCCATCGAGGTAGAATTCCATCGGTTTCGGCTCAGCTCGAGGATCACCTCGATGATGTTGTCAAAATGATTGACTGGACCAAGGGTCATATTGAACGTCTGGGTGGAACGGCGACGTTGGTTCCGAATCCTGTAGCAACGGCCGATCGTCCATTACCGCCAATCCTACTTGGAGAGTTTCACGTGGATCCATCGCTCAAGACGGTTTGTGTCTATGGTCACTTGGATGTCCAACCGGCCGCCAAAGAAGATGGATGGGATACCGATCCCTTTGTTTTGACGGAAAAGGATGGAAAATTATATGGTCGAGGAAGTACCGATGATAAGGGTCCCGCACTCAGTTGGTTGTGGATTGTGGAAGCGCATCAAACATTGGGTATCACTCTCCCCGTCAACATTAAGATTCTGTTCGAGGGAATGGAGGAATATGGAAGCGATGGAGTCTTTGAGACTATTGCGGGAGAAGCAAAGGAAGGAAAATTCCTGAATGATGTCGTAAGTGTTTATCTGTATTTTTGCATCCCTTCACTGTTGCAATGACACAACAACCTGATCCGCCTTTTTCTTGTTCGAACGCATACTGTGCAGGACTTTTTTTGCATTAGTGACAACTACTGGCTTGGAAAATCCAAACCGTGCATCACCTATGGATTGCGTGGGTTGGCTTATTTCCAGCTTACTGTACAAGGGTGTGCACAAGACTTGCATTCTGGTGAGTCTCATCTCGTGTCGTTGCTTTGACTCGATGACCCTTCGAATCATTTTCTAACTGTGCAATTCGCCTTTGGGTTATATTAGGTGTGCTGGGGGGTGCGGTCCATGAAGGGATGACAGACTTGGTCAAGTTGATGAGTACATTGGTGGATTCCAATGGGAGAATCCTTGTTGACGGAGTGATGGACACGGTCAAGCCAGTTACGCCAGAAGAAGAGGCCCTTTATGAAGCCATCGAGTTTGATGTAGAAGAATTCAAAAAGGAAAATAGCGTCAATGCGCTTCAAAAGGATAAAAAGTCACTGTTGATGGCACGATGGCGATATCCAACGCTCAGTCTGCACGGCATTGAAGGTGCCTTTTCTGGAAAGGGTGCCAAAACTGTCATTCCAGCCAAATGTATTGGCAAGTTCTCCATGCGACTGGTTCCCGATCAAAATCCCAAGGAGATTGAAGAGCTTGTTGTTGCGCACGTGGAAAGAGAGTTTGCCAAGGTACGTCGATCTGCCTTGGACCAAGTGTCAAGCTCAACATGTTCGTTGTCTGACAGTGAATCCAATCTCAAACATTCCAATCTTATAGCTAAATTCACCAAACAAGATGAGCATCGAAATGATGCACGGTGCAAAGTCGTGGTTATCCGATCCGAAACATCCCAATTACGAAGCGGCTGCCAAGGCTATCGAGACAGTGTACGGTGTTCGCCCCGACTATTCACGTGAAGGTGGATCGATCCCTATTACTCCCGCCCTAGAGGACGCTACTGGGATGAATGTTCTGTTGCTTCCTATTGGTGCGAGCGACGACATGGCTCATTCTCAAAATGAAAAATACAACATCATTAACTTGGTGAATGGCATCAAGGTAAGTCTCGTCTCCGTAGCCCAGAGGAGCGTATTGGGGATTGCTAACTGTACGTCAATACCTATTCCGTGTGTTATTGCAGGTATTGGGCCTATACTTACACGAACTTGGCCAGATCAAGGGCCCCAAGCCTTCAGCGTGCCGCTGTGTGCCGCTCACAGACGAGGAACTCATGGTACCGGGAGCATTCTTGAGAGGATTCAAGTGTAAATGCGAAATATAGCACCATTTACAATCGTAGAGATGCATATTATTCTCCCAGATCTCGTTGCGTAGTGTGGGTGGTTTTCGATGGGGTAGTTCCGTGCCAATTATTATGGATCTTGACGAATGGACGCGTTAGTTCTCATCAATATTTCTTTCTGGGTCTGTTGCATCCCTATAGTCTTCAATCAAGTTGGTATCGCCGGTGGAATGATCGTCATGATCGTCTTGTATTGCTAGTAGTTCTCTGCTAGAGCTGTCTTCCGCGAGGATCTATTTGTTGATTTGAAACAAGGACAAATGACAGTGAGTACAAAAGTCAATGCAGATATTGTGGGATGAATGTTGACCTGACCAATCTCCTACACTTACTCGTTCCAGCTCACGTTGCGAGTAATAGGACACCAAAAATATGCCACCAGCCGCAAACACCACACCCAATACAATGGTCGTAATCTTGAGCGTCAGATTCTCTGCCGATGAAGTGTCGGTTAGGCTAGAGGCACTAGCACCGACAATACAAAGTGAAACCGTGCCGGGCAAAAGGCCGAGCAATGCCACCGTGTAGGCCCACAATGGAATGGCCGTGATTCCACTCATGTAGTCCAATGCATTGTAGGGAATCAGGGGTGATAATCGAAGCAGGATCATGATTTTGAGTCCGTTGCTTTGCAGTGCTAATGTTAATAGATTAGTAGTTTGAGATTGAGTCACGTCATGATTAGAAAGTGGGTCGATAGAATACAAGTATTTTATGAAACTCACCACGATCCACGGCTTGGAACACGGGATACGAGGATGCTAATCGAACCACACAGCTTCGAAATAGATAGCGCCCCAAAAGAAACGTTGACAAGGACCCAAGTGATGCACCAATAAAGACCGTCTAGAGTTGCATGTTGAATGATGAGAGCGGCGAGTGAGACGGTAATCAATCTTTCAACAAAATCAATAAATGGGCAGCTACTTACCATGGATGCAACAATCACCCCATGTACTTTGCTATGGTACGCTGATCCAAAAGCATAGGCTGTCCCAAAGGTTAGGATCGAACCAGGAACAAAAAGAATCGTTGCAAGAATATACACGCCGATCACAGCTATGACACCTTTACCAGGATGTAATTCCACCCAACGTAAGAAATCCAAAATAGCCGACTCGATATGGCGATGATTCAATGAATCCACCAACACATAAACAAGTGCTAGAACCAGCATGAAAATCACAGCAAACCGAATGCGAGTGGCATTCCGTTCCTCTATTGGGCGGATACCTTGATGAGATCCCAGGTCCATGGATACTCTACTGTGATGAATATCGTCATCATCAAGGCTTTGAGGATTTCCGTCTATATGTTGTTGGCTTATCGATGGCATCTCGTCGTGCGTTTGTTCTTGTTCTATGATGACAAAAAGGATACTTTGCCATCATGCGTCGAAGGCTACCAGGTTCGCGTACCCAAGTACCTGCGTACCAGCCGCCACGGAGTACTACGCTACTCAAAATTCTATTTGCCAGTGTACCAGGTACCTGGTAAATGTAACGTGCGGATGTGAAAACTAGCAAGCTGCTATGAAATACCGTTGTCAACAATCACCAAGAAGAGTCGATCGTAGCAGCTGGCGGGAAGGAACGAGTGTTCGTTCCAAAATGAATGGTAGAGAAACGAACTTTCGAGGATGATGATGATGATGAGAAAAAGAGTTGTTGGCTAGGATCCCAGCGTTGTTTGTGATTCATTCTAAGCAAGATACGCTAGAGTTAGCGCATCCAATATCGCCTCGCAGTAGACTTCTACCAATAATTGACCTGTCCAGTTTCCATAGACTCCACCATCCGGCTACGTGCACTTTCTCTTCCACTTCATTCTATCTTTTGAAGGACACATTTTTTCAAATTGGGATCAGTTGGAAATGAGAGTCGTGCCTTCATGGCAGGCAGAAATCCATGGTTCAAGAGAAACACACCTGCTTTGAACGACATCCATTTGACAAGATGGAGCCCCGGTTCTATTCCCTGAGATTCTCAACGCCCGAGTCGCAGGTAACACAATCAGTTTGCACAAGATTAGGTCGGAAATATCATCTGATCGCCAAGTAGCCATATTGGGCGATGCCTTTGACCGTAATACCGGTAGACCTCAACAATATTCTTGCATATTGGAAGGACTGATCCATGAAAATGCGTCTCCCACCAAAACTCTCGCCATGGTTCCGTTTCATCCATGGAAGAACGATAATTGTGTCACCTCTAGATACTGTCACGGTCATTGCTGTTTTGTGTACAAAGCAACCAATCTCGCCATCTCTTGTCGTATGGTGTTATTTCCCCCCCTGATGCTGTCTCTTCCTTTCGGATCCATTTTAGATGGTGATTCCAATAGGCGCGTGTCTCTACCTTCACTGGATTATTCTCGTCCAGCAAAGCCAACTTTGATGTGGGAAAGCATGGTTGGTCGGTCGTGCCACAAATAACTGGTCCGGTTAGGACGAACGATGCCGAGAGATACCACCTAGTTGACAGGTACTCCAGGCGTTCCTCGCGTATAGTCCAGCCAGATTGCTGCAATGTATCATAGAGTTGTAGGAGATTACGGGGTCTGGAGTTGGTTGGTTGCACCACGAGGTATTGGCACCCGACACGATCCATCTCCCGTATATTGTTGGTCGAAGCCTGTAATATCTTGGTCATAACATTGACTCCCATCCCCGCAATACAGATTGCGTCGGCCTCACTTGGGTGAACTTGTTCCAGTCCATTACTCAGCCGAAAGTCTAAAGATGGTTCCTTATTCTCTTGGCGATAAGATTCCCATTTGCCATTGTTCACCAACATTTCTTGGACCTTGTCGCGAACTTGGAAAGCACCATTCTTCAAGGCATCCGGTGACACATCGACCCCTAGAACACTTTCAAATCGTCCCGAAAGCGCCAAACTTGCTGCCAATAAGCCGTGATCGGTCCCAACATCGGTGATGCTTCGAACTGTCTCAGGACTATTCATCGCCAGATCCACAATATGCCGAAACCGTTGCCAACTCTTGTCCTTATTGGCCAGAATCGCAAAGGCATAGCTTGCCCGTTCTCGGGGGTTGTCGTCCTGTCGACAGTGCTCGACAGTCGACGATGCTTGACGATGTAGGATAGAGTAACGAACATGGCAAACGGACAGACGTTGTTGTCCCAAAATGAAACGTCGTTGATGGTGCAACGCCAACAAAAATGGTCGGTCAAGGAAAGCTCCACAAGTTCTCGTCAACACCATGAAAACCAAGCTGTTGAGAACCAAGGATTTCATTTTTCATAGTTCATGGTGATCGATTTGTAAATTTCTCCGTCGCCGAATGCCGAAGGCGGATGCGTGACTGCACCTCTTGAAATTTTTAGTATATGTACCCAGGCGCCTTGCCGGCAAACAGGTGAAACCAGCCACGACCAGAATCCCTTATATGTAGAAGTTCACAAAGCTGGCAGCTCTCTTAGTGGTGCGACGAAATCCGTCCGTCATCGTGCGATGACAATATATGCCCACATGCAGGCTTTCGCGACTGCGCGAAGGCCGGACCCAGCCAAAAAACCTGGAAAGCGACCCATAGTTCCTCAAAAGGCGGCGATTGTAGATGCCCAAGATCGCATCCTTTATTTGACGACTCACCAGGCACAAAAAGTTACAATTCCTTTCGACGAGACCGTTTCATCGAGTAGTCAACTGCCAGTGATACCATCTGGAATCTGTTTGACATTGTGGGGAATCAACTTTGAGGAGTATCACCAAACCCATTTCCATTGTACGATTGTAAGCGTGGCATTCTGTTTTTAGATTATGTCTGACCCCATCATCACGTCGTCGCCGTCCGATCCGGGCACATTCGACAAGAAATACAAAGTCTGGAAGGAAATTGCCAAAGGTAGTTATGGTACTGTCAGTACAACCAGTCCAATCGATGACCCTGAAACGTTTTACGCAGTGAAGATTATTGATAGATCCAAACTGAAACAAAAAGACACGGACGCTGTATTTCGGGAAGTGGCAATTCTGCGCGAGTTGCGAGAGGTTCCCAATGTCATCCCAATCATTGACTTTATCGAAGAGCCTGAAAAGCTCTTTGTGGTACAGGTATATGCCAAAGGTGGTGATTTGTTCCGTCGTTTGACGGAACTTCAGGTTTACACAGAGAAGAATGCTCGTGATATTGCCATCGTTCTCTTCGAGACCTTGGATACGATGCACACCAAGCATCAAATAGTACACCGAGATCTCAAACCAGAGAATCTCCTACTTGAAAGCAAAGGGAAGCAACAAATTTACTTTGCTGATTTTGGTTTTGCCCGAAAAGTAACCGCAGAAGGATTGTCCACTCGTTGTGGCACGCCTGCCTTTGTGGCACCGGAAATTATCTTGGGTACCAGATACAAAGAGGCAGTGGATATGTGGAGTCTTGGATGCATCCTTTTCATGATGCTAGGAGGATATCCTCCCTTTCACACGGCAGAAGGGAATGGTAAGGAGCTCAAGCAGTTGTTTCGCAAAATTCGAGCGGCTGATTATACCTTTCATGAATCCCAGTGGAAGAACGTGAGTCCAGCAGCCAAGAGTTTAATCGCTCGACTACTGACTGTAAATCCAGAATATCGCTTTACGGCCAAGCAAGCCTTGGAATCCGAATGGGTCACCAAAGTGGATGACGAATCGTTGGCCATGCGAGACTTGCATGCTTCCCTCTCCACGTTGAAAAAATTCAATGGTAGGATGACGCTCAAGGGAGCCATGAATGCTGTCAAATTCGCCATGAGCGCCGACTTTTGGAATTCAGAAGCGATTACTTTTTCCCGTCAAACGAAGAATGTGACTGTCGATGACAATGTGGTCAAGGAAGCGTTGTGGACTCCTGGCAAGGTCAAATTCGATGATGAATACGAGGTCAAGAAAAAGATCCGCAAGGGTTCCTGTGCGACCGTGTATCAATGTATGCACAAGGGTACCAAGGAAATTTATGCTGTCAAAATTATTCGACGTGCCAAGCTACGAGCAAGTGAAGATGAATTCGTCATGAATGAAGTGTCAATCATGCAGTCGCTGTCAGCGTATGGCCAATACATAGTCCAACTTTTGGACTTTTATGAAGAAGAACAATATTTCTATATGGTAATGGACTATATGGGTGGTGGTGATGTGTTTGATCGAGTCCTCGAAAAGACCAAGTACACAGAAGAAGATGCCAGAAAACTTACAAAGGTGCTACTGAAGGCAACACGATGTATGCATCAGGCGGGAGTAGCGCATCGTGATCTCAAGCCTCAAAATTTGCTCCTTACGGTAAGTTGTGAAGAAAAGACAAGGAAGAAATGTGACCACGCTTACCTTTGGACCTCTGATCTGTTATTTGTTCATTCTACTATAGTCCAAAGATGATGATGCTCACATTAAAGTTACAGACTTTGGTTTTGCAAGACGGGTCCATGCTCCTCAATCCTTGACGAGCCGTTGTGGCACGGTACGTAATAGCTCATAGGCTTCTCGTCCTTGTTGGGATTACTTGCCTTGGTTTTAACCTTCTAACCTTTGTGCATGATATCGTTTTTGTTTTATTTTATTTTATTTAATTTCATTCCTCGTCTAGCCAACCTTTGTTGCCCCTGAAATTCTAAAGAATATTCCTCACGATGAAAGTGCGGATTTATGGAGCATTGGTGTCGTGGTTTATATATTGTTGGTGGGATATCCCCCCTTTATGAAAGACACCCAATCAGAATTGTTTCAACAAATCCGTACTGGATCATGGGATTTTGTCGATGAGGATTGGGTCAATATTTCATCAGAAGCCAAGGAATTGGTATCGAACTTGTTGGTTGTGGACCCCGCCCAACGATGGACTGTCGAACAGGCCTTGAAGAGTGCTTGGATTTCGGAACCCAACTTGGAAAGCATGAATAATGATTTGACGGCATCCATTTCCTCCCTGCGACAACGTCGGGCTCGATTGCGAGCATCACCCATGTTTGATAATCATGCTGTGATATGGGAGGGTGCGGATAGTGACAGTCCCATCCGAGCTGGAACCAAGGCTGAAGATTCAGTCGGGGAAGATTCGGTAGCGACAGACGATGCTCGCGTCAGTTACGTGGCGGAATGAAAGCATTGATGGATGATATTTGTACTTGTACCCCTCATCGTGATGACATCGTTTCTTGAGATTGCGTGTGCCATTCCCCATTCCAGTACTATTCTTGCTTGGTAGATAGAACATATCCTTTGGATTATAGCTAGTAGTGTTGATTATTGGTCAAATGTTCGACAGAAGCCTACAGGTAGTTGTGAGTTGTCTCTACACAACACACAATTTTTCAATACTCCTAGACAACTCCGGGAACAATCTTGTAGGGCACTTGATCGCAATATTCCTTCCAGTACTTGCCATACTTTTTACGGCAGCGATCATCATCGCGAAAGGCACGATCGGTTAACAAAATGGTCAAGTACACCACATAAAAGTATGGGCCGACCAATCCGGTATTCCAGGCAGGAAGTGACCAACAGAGACTGGCCAAAATCTCTGGTACATAGTGAAAGTGTCGAGAAATTTTCCACCATCCATCGAGAAGAAGCAAGGATTGTTTGATTTGTCCAGCCGAGGTATATTCTGCAACAATACGATTGGGAGTTTTGCCCCAAATTTTGCAGTTGCCATTGGTCTGTCGAAAGACATAACGTTGGTTATCAGAATCATAGTTGATAAAGACACAAGTGAGGCCACACAAAAATAGTGTAATGGCACCAGGAAGAGACCATTCAGGGCAATGCTCGACGAGATAAAAAGAATGGGAAGTGTAAACGGCTGGAACCCAAACAAGGCATCCCCAGCACAAGTAATATCCAGCTCGGTCATGTTGAATATCCATGGAGCACATATATCCCATTTCCCAAAAGTAAAACTTGGTAAGGTAAACCATTTGAATTCCAACGTTGACAGCCATGCCAAGTTGCAAATTTCCATGTAGTTCTTGGTTCTTGAGAGCAAAGCACAAGATGCCCACCACCCAAAACATCATTCCAGCGCGACAGTTGGTAAACATTTTGACATCCCATCCCAAAATGTTGGGATACAAATCCATCCCCCAGAAAAAGTCATAAATCCAGCTACCCGTAGTTCCACTATCCGTGGTTGATGGCGCCACGTGACCTTTGATGAGCAACACCGTACATAAAGCCCAGGCAAAGACATTCATGCTGGCTAGGATGTTTCCAAACTTGTCGTAGACCATAGATGCTTTGATAACTCCAAAGTAGTTGAGAGACAAGAGTGTAATAATGGTGATAAAGTAGGATTCCATACCATTGGCCGTGTATACCGGCACATTTCCCTTGGGTGTGATGCTGGCATAGAATTTCTTGGCCGGGACAAACCGTTGGAGGAACAATTGAAAACCCAAAAAGCAGGCGATCATCTGCCACGTTTCAGGATCAAAGGAGTTGGGCCAGATGGTGTTTAGAACGTGAAAGAAGCCTTGATCCAAGCACAACTGGGCAAACTTTAGGAAATTTCCTTGCATCTGCGTGACGACATGATAATAAATGATGCTGAAGCAAGGCGTCGACAACATCAAGAACAGAGGTCCAATCGCATCGCGGCCAGGAAGGCATCCGGTCCCGACAGACCAGTCAGCCGCCTTGTCTACCGGTATTTGCTTTTGAGGTGTGGACGCTGCCATTGTCGTAACAATGAGGTCAGTAGAGGTAGTCAAGGGATGTTCCGGGTGCTGACTGCCCTTCGACGCTTTGAAAATTCGCCAAGGTTCCAGGGACTACAAGCACCGGTAAAATGGCGCATGCCAATGACGCCCGCCTGGCGCTAACTGTAAAGTTCCGGCACGCTCAAAGGACTCGTACGATTTAAATTATATGGTAAGAACATACGGACGTACCTGGTATCTGCGACCTCCGGTTTTCACATGGACTCCATGACTTCACTCTGTCAACTGTCATCAACTGGTACTTTTTGTCTTCGGGAGGGATTCACGTTATGTGTGAGAGCGGCTGTCATCTACGCCGAATCCCACCAACCACCCGATCTTTTTGGACTGCCAAGCGCTTTTCAATACCACCTCCGTAGTTCTTCCGTGCTTGGGTTGGAACTCGGTCTAGGATCTATCCAGTCTCTCACTTTTTGCTGCTGCTTCTACTGTACTAGTAGTAGTAGTTAAACTATCAAATGGGCAATCAGGACCGGGGAGCACTTGTAGTGGGGCTTCATACGCCTCAAGCCCAACGTAAGTAGTCAACGTTGGCAATCAGTCACCATATCGTTAATTCACCATTCACCCATCAAGTTGGGATTCGTGGCCCGAATATATACTCACGTACATGCATACATGCACCTATTTTGTTGTTGTTTTCAACTTTGACTCGGTACTTGCAGCTGATGCGGCTCCCTTGTTGCAGGATGCTCGAGATGATGGCTTCGATTTCATTACAACCTCACTCCCCCATACACCAGAACCTCGAACCGATGTTACCACCTTGGTTGGTCGGTGGTGGAGAACATCAGTGGTTGGTATTGTACAGGATTGGGAACCACAGCGCCTACAACGACAACTCGAATGGGCCATACATATGGGTATTCCGGCTGTGGTGATTCCAGCGATTCCTGGCCCGGAACATCTCATGGAGTATGCTAGGACGGTGAATGCATTGGCATTGGAAGCACATGCCAATAATGTGCAACTCTGGGTCCGTGTCGCCTTGACGGAAACCGCACTGGCCGAATACGATACTTTCCACCGACTCTGTGATGGACTTGGAAATATTGGAATTCTTTTGGGTATGGAATTCATGACGACTATGCAGTCGGCAGCGGCCAGTGTCGCATCGCAAATCATCTTGCTGCACAAGGCTATTGGAGCCAATCTCAAAGCTATTAGTTTCCCAACCACTGTCTTTCTAACCAACAAACGAGGATATCCAACTCTTGCCAAATCCCATCAAGTACTCTTTACCGAAGTACTCAAGCGGGTAGGACGAACCATCCGAGTCCTCGTCGAAGGCCCCGCGGTTCATGAGGTGGCTGGTGCCATGGGGTCTACCAAGTGTCTGCCCTATTTACAATATATTCGACACATGCGACAACGACCCGAATGCGTCGAAGCCTTGGATTCGGAAGAAGCTATTATGGAACGACCCTATTTGGATAGTTTACAACGACCACTGCAACCGTTGAAAGATCATTTGGAATTTTCCATGTACGAGACCTTTGAAAAGGATCCCATCAAGTATTCCAAATATCAAGAGGCGGTTTACTTGGCACTCAAAGATGGATTGGGAACCTTGACGGGACCAAAATTAGTCACCATTGCCGTGGTGGGGGCAGGACGAGGACCTTTGGTAATGCGAGCAATACGGGCCTTTCAACAGCTACAAGCACCACCGGGAACCGCCACCGTCAAAGTATTTGCTGTTGAAAAGAATCCTTCGGCTGTTGTCTATCTGCAAAGTATGGCCCGACACAATCATGAATGGGTTGGACTGGTTTCTGTTGTTCAAGCCGATGCTAGGTCTTTGACTCGAACCATGTTAGAAGGACATCAAATTGATATTGTCGTTTCGGAATTGCTGGGGTCATTTGGGGACAATGAACTCTCTCCGGAATGCCTCGACCCATTGTTGGCGAGTCCTTGCTGCAAACCTACCACAGTTTCTATTCCCATGCAGTACACATCCTTCTTGGCTCCCGTGTCCAGTGTTCGCCTTCACACTGAAGCTAAACAACAAGCGCAAGTCCCACACGAGGGCGCACAACCATTGGGGATTCAACGAGCTATGGAAACATCTTACGTAGTTCGAACGCATGCGGCCAGCCAAACCCATGCCGAACAACCCTGTTGGGTTTTTCATCATCCGCCACGCACCCCATCCAAAGAACGAGTAGTCCATTTAGAGTTTGCTCCCGATCCGACCTTTGCAGCAGCGTCAGGTTGTGGTTATGGTGGGGTCGATCCAGCCATTGCCAGTATTGTTGGCCAAGCACCAGTCACAGCTACGGGACCCATTGTCTTGAATGGTCTCTTGGGATCTTTCACTGCCGTACTCTACGCACGTGGAGATGTGCTATGCGAAATTTCGATCGCTCCCCATCGATTCTCCAAGGACATGTTTTCGTGGTTCCCTCTTTACTTTCCATTTCGAGAGCCACTACACGTACCGTCGCAATCGAATGTCAGCGTCTCCATGTGGCGCAAAACGGCCGAAGGGAGGGTTTGGTATGAATGGTGTGCCAAGGTTCATCGCAAGGGGGAAATTATTGATATGACTGCGATTCACAATACCAACGGACGATCTAGTTATGTCTCCATGTGATGTGTAGCGTAATGCAATAGAACAAGACAAATCAATAGACTACGAAACACCAAGAAAACCAAATCTCTTTACGCCTTTAGGCAACGACGGCGCCTTTGGCCTTGGCAATAATAATATCATCACATTCAAAGTCATTCTTCAATTTTCCTGCCGCCTTGACATGAACGAAATCATTTTCGTACGCATCCTTCAAAATGGCTTCAGTGCTGTCGTATTTGGGTTCCCAATCCAAATCCTTCATGGCTTGATGAATTCCTGTAAAGAAATGTTGAGGACGCATGGGAAATGCCTATGGACGATCGAATATATGGAAAGGTGTGATACCAGACGCCTGATGAGGGACAATAGTATTTCGCACTCCACCACAAGAATTCTGTATTATTCATCGTACCTTCTTTCCTTCTGGGAATGTAAACTCCTTGGGATTGTAGTGAATGATTTCCACTTCTTTACCACAAACCTTGGCGGCAGCCTTGGCTACACCATCAAAGGTCACTGCTTGAGTATTTTGTACATTGTATACTTTGCCCGTCGTCCTATCTTCTCGACCAATGACATTAGCCATGGCTACCGCCAAATCTTCGACATGACCCAAACCTGTCAAATGTTGTCCATGACTAGGAATGCAAACGGGTCTACCCGCATCCACACGTTCAAAAAAGAATCTTTCCACGGGGTTATAGTTTTGAGGTCCACAAATATAGGTGGGACGGAACGAGCACCAAGGGAGACCCAAGGCCGTCAACGCTTGCTCCGAATCCAACTTGCCCTTGTGTCGGGATTTGGGATCGACAGGATCTCTCTCCAAATGTGGCATTTCATCCGATTTCAAGTATACACCCGCTGATGACATGAACACGTATTGTTGAAATGATGATTGTCCTACAAATAATTCTGCCAACGGCTTGGTATCGGATTCCTCTCGAGCATTCATATCAAATACATACTGAAATTTGGATGGATCAATCAAGGTCTTGAGTTGTTCCGGATCTTGGCGATCTCCCTTGATTGTTGTCGATGCCGCGAGACGAGCTTGGAAGGCTTGCTCTGACTCCCGAGTGACAGGTTTGGGTGCCGTCTTGCCGCGATTGTATACGGTCACGCTGTGACCTCGATCATACAGTTCCTTCCACAAATAGGCTCCTGAGAAACGAGTTCCACCAATCACCAGGACATTGTAGCCATGAACGGTAGATGATGTTACCAACAACACCAAGGCAAGGACTGCATCGAAACGCGACATGATGTAAATAAGAGTATCAATATTTGTTGAGAAATCCCTCTCTGGTACCCATCATTAGGAAATGCAAAGGTAGTAAGAAAAGATTGCCCTCCCTCAAGATTTGCCTACGAATGCTGACGTTTCGTACCGAGTCGATGACGTAAGTCGGTGGACGTCGGACGGACATTGCTACGGTACGGTAGTACCGGTAGTTTAGTTCTAGGTATGACCTATGCACCGTTTGCTTGATTTGCTGCTACCTGTTATAAAGTCTCTGCTACCATATAGGGACCAGTATAAGCCAAGAAACGGTAAATCGAGGCAAGTCACTGTGACTGTCAATCAACCTGAGACGGCTACCGGTACACCCGACCAAAAAGGTGGAACAAGCTGTGCAAATCTTTGTTTTTCATTTTTGGTATCGCCATAACCGATACGTGCCGCCGTTGTGGAGGACGTGGCGAAGACCAAAGTAATGATTGTCATTGACTTGGTTGAATGGAACATAGGCACATATTTCTGGATGTGATAAGCAAACACTCTGTAGAACTGCTTGATCCTCCACTATAATCATTTTCTTGGCCAAGAATCTGTCTATCGTGTCGAGAAAGTATTCATGGAACTTGATCCAAGTGTCACGATGTCCAGCAAACAATGATCCACTGTGATAAAAGTTTGGTTTGTTCTTGTATTTGTCGTTGAATAGTTCGGTCAAAGGTGGATTCGGTGTATGATGCGCCATGTGCATCATTTCTTTCGGTGGGACTAAATCACGATGTCGGACCAATTCTTCAAAGTTGTACTTGTTATCACGAAAGCAGCCAATATCGGACCACACAAACAAGTCACTTTCATACAAGTTTAATCGAATCGCCTGTGTGGTCAACCAGGATTTGCTCAACCAAATCCAGAATAGTTGATACGATCGATGGATTCTCTTTTCAGGATCACGTTGCAATTGATCTTCCCAAAATTGTTGAGAGTAGAGATTGGCATAAGGAAGCTGATTGATTTCAAGAGGAATAATTGCCGTTCGATTTGCGGCATGTTTCCTGAATCCTTTTATCTGGTCAACAATGTCGGGTTGGGTAAATATGACCATGGCATCTTGAAGACTTAACATATTCTCCATCCAATTGTCGTATTTTTCGGGATGATACTTGGAAGGAACTCGAAAATATCCCGTCACCACTGTATTCGGCGACTTGATGAGGTCCTCTGTCAGCTTGATGATTTGAGAATCATCAAAGGGTGGTTGCATCATCAACAAGGACTTGGCAGATGGTAAAGTATTACTTTCTCCTTCGACTTGGATAGGACTCATTTGTCGCTGAGGGGCCAACGGAGGTATATGCTGGATTGTATGGTTTTCGGGTCTTCCAGCGACTGCTAGAACTGCGTCGTCAAGGTGTGGCATTATGCGTACCACTGTGGTCAGAAAGAGAGCGATCGGGATTAACAAGCATCCTAGGACAACAGGCGCCGTAGGTATTCTAAAGAATCTTCCACCTCTCGATAGGGTCAATCGCAGTTGTCTTGGTCTGGATCCATTCCGAAACATGGTTGAGCCCACTTCTGTCGATTGGTTCACCTCGCTGCTGCCAAACACTGACGTGACAGTGAATTTGATACCTTGTAGTTGTGAGAAAGGAGAAAAGCCATTAGGTCAAAGAAGTCATGAATATTGAGCACACTAGCCGGATTTTGAATGTGCCTCGGTTTTTGTTTTGGAGAATTTTGGGTGTTGTCGCATATCCATCACGACCTGATGGGCCTGACTCATCACATCATCATCCATCAAACAAGCAAAGAGGAAAATACAAGATGCAACATTGTCCTCTTGTTTACATCTCGCTACAGCGGGTAGACTATGAAACTTACTGTTTCGCCATACCTAGTCTTCCTTTTGTTAACTCTTCTTAACTCACTTGGCGCCATGGTGTCACCTCGAGTTGTTCCCAACCAGGCAGCAGCAGCCGGCAAGAAAGGTCTCATTTTTCATTGGTTCCGTGGCATGGACTTGCGTCTTCATGACAATCCCGCCCTCGATCGATCCGCTACCCTCTGTGGAAAAACGTCCAGTGAGATGATTCCCGTCTTTTGCTTTGATCCACGCATCTTTGGCAATTCCGCTCGATCTGAATTTGGGTCCTTAAAATGTGGTCCACGACGGGCCAAGTTTGTATTGGAAAGCGTCGCGGATTTGCGTCAATCCTTGGAAAAAAAGGGTTGCCATCTCCTGGTAGCCTACGAACGACCAGAAGAATTCTTTCGCAAAATTCTTCAGGAAATACCAGGCAATTCTTATGATGTGACCAAGCTTGTTTTTCAAGACGAAGTTTGTTCGGAAGAAAAAGCTGTCGAATTTCAAGTCAAGAAACTCTTTCGGTCGTCGGATGCTGTGTGGGGTTCTACTTTGTACGATTTGAACGATCTACCCTATGCTGCCGGTTTGAATGATATGCCTGATACATTTACCCCCTTTCGCAACAAAATTGAGAAACAATGTAAAATCCATTTACCCCTGGCAGTCCCGAAACAAATGCCATTCCCTTCGATCGACGAACTTGCAAGTTTGAAAAAGTACGTATCATACATGCCAACCCTGGCAGATCTAGGATATACTCCCGAACAAGTGGATTCTGTCAAGACGGTGGATCCTCGTGGAGTGATGAATTTCCAGGGCGGGGAAACGGCTGCCTTGGCTCGAGTCCAGGATTATATTTGGGATAAAGATCTTTTATCCAAATACTTTGACACTCGGAATGGTATGATCGGAGCGGATTATTCGTCAAAATTTGCTCCTTGGCTGGCCCATGGCAACCTATCACCTCGCTTTGTCGCTAGAGAATGCACTAAATATGAAGAACAACGCGTGGCCAACAAGTCCACGTATTGGCTAGTCTTTGAATTAGTTTGGAGAGATTTCTTTAAATTCTTTGCCCTCAAGCAAGGGACGGCACTCTTCTTTCCTGGTGGTACCATTGGATCAGACAAGCCATGGAAGCATTACAACAAGAACTTGTCAGCATGGATTGAAGGCAAGACTGGTTTTCCCTTGGTAGATGCCAATATGCGTGAGCTTGCAGCAACAGGTTTCATGTCCAACCGAGGCCGTCAAAATGTTGCGTCCTTTCTCGCTTTAGAATTGAACCAAGACTGGCGCTATGGTGCCGACTATTTTGAAAGCACCTTGTTGGATTATGACGTTCACTCCAACTGGGGAAATTGGTGCGCGGCAGCGGGTATGACTGGTGGTCGACTCAATCGTTTCAATATTGTGAAACAAAGTAAAGACTATGATCAACATGGCGACTATGTCCGACACTGGTTGCCGGAATTGAAAAATGTACCTACTCAGTTCATCCATGAACCATGGAAAATGAATCAATTCCATCAAGCGGAATACAACTGTCGCCTCGGAGTCGACTATCCAAATCCCATCGCCAAGCCTTTCTATGCCAATCCGAAAGATGGTAGTCGATCAAAGGGGGATGACAATGGACGAGGGCGACGATCTAATGATAGCTCTAGCAACAAGAACAGAGACAGAGGTCAACGAAAAGACATGAAGAGTCTGAAGCAGGGTTCTTACAGGATGGAGTAAAGTTTTACAAATGTGAGACAAAAGCTGATGCACAAACCATTTCAGTTTACTAGTGGACTATTATCTATTATCCTTGTCAAGGTAGCACGTGTCCGCTAACTGTAAACGAGGTGGCGTGAGAGACGTATTTTGACGGTGCTTCCACAGTTTATATATAATAGAATTCGGTAAAAGCAGGCATTTGGTATATTTCGTGTCCAGTGAAGGACCTGCATTAGTAGTTGACAGGGACTAGTGCCGTACCAGGTACCTCGTACAAAACCTACTGCCGACACGCATTTGGGTCATCGCCGCAGGAGAGAAATGCTGCCACCCCGGTCATTTCGCGAAATCGCCCTGTCGGCACCGTACCAGGTACGTCGATTTACCACCACCCAGCTACGCGTGAAGCGATCATATCAGTTACTACCAGTCTCACCGTGTCGAGTTGCGCGCTAGCTAACAGAAGAGGAACCAACAGTCGCAACACATAGCCGCACCTATTCAGGGGTCCGTGATGTGCTTGAAGCAAGTCACAATCTAGTGTTGCTTTGTTCAAGCCCTCTCCTCTTTCAGCACTTCCCTTTAGATACATTTCAGTCCTTACTGCCTTGTAAGGCACAGTAACCGTCCGCAAGTAGCATTTGCCCGCACATTCGCTCTTTTTTGGGTGTATGCACGTGAACCTCTCGACAGTGATTACAAGCGAGGCATTGGAACCAAAACAGAAACAAAGTAGCCATCCCTTGGAGCGAAAAGAGGAGGCGAGTGAAACGTCCCAATTGGACTTTCAGTGGGAAGACATTGGCAGTGGCTTCAACGAAAGCTCCAACTGGTGCATTAAGGACACCAAAGGCGCTGCGGAGAGTCCCGGCACTTGGGACCTCACCGCTTTTGAGCAGCAAGCCCCGGACAGTTGGAAACAGGAAAAGGAGCCGAAGCGAATCCAGGATATAAAATCTCCCTTACTTGTCGAAGTTGATCTTCCAGAGGATCCGGAATCATCAGATAAGGAGGGGTGGCCGTTCAAAAGTCCGTGTAAAATGGAAGAGCAGAAACGAAAGAAAAAGATGACTCCAAAACCAGATACTGATGCAGCTTCAGACATTGATTCTGACGGAGCTCCCTCTCCTCGAGCTTCGAACGGTGATAAGTTTGATTCAGGGAACGGAGGAGACGTCATGCCTACTTCTATTAGACAAACAGTTTCGGCAGATTTGGATGAAGACGATGACGATGAGATCAAAAACGATGTCGACGATGAAAATAAACAAGAATTGACCAAAAGAAGAAGTAGCTCACACAGCTCTAAATCCGCGGGCCGTCGAACCAAGAAGAAGAGTAGTCAAGATCCCTCTACGGAAGAGGACAGTGTTGACAACACACCTTCCAAATCCAGGTCGCGACGTAGCTCAGCTGAAGGCACCGACGAGGTTCAAGTAAACTCAGCAGAAGCTAAAAAGCCAAAGCGCAGAGGTACACGAAGTGAAGTGATTGGAGAAGACGAAGGCGGTGAAATGGCCACAGGATCATTCCACAAACTGGCGAAGGATTTCGATAAGAAAACTGTTCGATCCAACAGCAAAGGACGAAAAAGCAGCAGCACCAGCAGCAGCAGAACTCCAGGTTCTGCAGGAAGCAGCTCAAGGAGGCGCCGAATCAGAGAGAAAACCATGGATATATCAGGGCATTCGACATCAACTGGAGACGACGACATAGATGAGTTTGGTGAAGAAGAACATGAAATCAAACTAAAGGGTGAAGATGAGGAAGGAACTCCAAACAGCAGTGGACAGAGGCGCGACCGTCGGACTTCGACTCGAGCAAGTAGAGAACAGTTATTCGAAGGCACTAAGGTGCTGCAAGCGCCTGGGTCAGGGGGGCGAAGACCCCCAACCTCGAGGCGAGGTCAAGTGCGACGTTCTTCATCGGAACGTTGGATGCGAGCCGTGGAAGGAGTAGAAGTCGAAGAAGAGGAGGGCGAGGAAGGTGCGCCAGCGCCCGCACCCGAGCGTGGAACTGAGTTGTCTCGATCAGTTCATTCCATCCGAAGATACCACAGCGGCGGTGTTGGTCGCATGGCTGCAGGGTTGGGCTCAGGGTCATATCACGGCTCTGAAGCTGGGCGCCAGCGAACTCCAAATCGACGACCACCCAGGAAATCAGGTAACCACACCCCAACTTCTGACAACTCTGGAGGTGGGTCGTTTGCTGGGGATGACTATGAGTATGAACTTAATCTCAGTGCTCGATCAGCGAGAACTTTAGATAGCATTGAAGATCTTGAGGACTTTGAACATATTGACTTCCAGACGCCTGGAATCGTTGACTACGATGAAGAAATTTTGGAGTTGATGCAGAAAGCAAACCCAGAGCATACAGCTCAACTACAACGTCGTGTCAATCGCAGGCGTGAGGCAGTGAACTATGACCAGAACATGCCAATGATGACACGCCAAGCGTTGATGACTCGAACCGCTAGCACACAAGTTCAAAGGCAATATGTTGACCAGAGCAGTATCGACCACCGACGGCTCCTGGTCCGAAGTATGTCAAACTCATCCATGACATCCAACGATCAACTATCCATGTCACAGCATCGCGAGCAATTCGCTCGAGCAGTTCCAACCGGTAGACGACCGCCCCCTCGAACACGTTCTTCGGGGATGGCTGCTCTCTCCAGAAGCGAACATCCCTACAGCCATGGTGCTGCTGGTCGCCCGAGCGACTCGGATGATCGCAGACGGCTTTTCCGAGCCAAATCGGGAGCGTCGACAAGCTCTTTCCGGCAAAATCAAAAACCTAACCGTGTGCAATCGATTTCGCGTCGAGCCGACGGTCTCGACAATAGCCGTCGAGGCGCTCCAGAGCCAGAGGAGCGCAAGGGCTCGTTGTCTCGAGCCAAGTCGATGCATGCAACCGTTGGACGAACCGCCAGAGGCTTGAGTCCCAAGGAGCCCGAGCGAAGTGTTCCAACGTCGATTGACACACAAAGAGACCAGGAGGGTCCTCATGACAAGGATATTCCGAAGGATGACTCCTCTGTCAGCGAATGCAGCGACGTTGAAAGTGATGAAGATGGTGATATCATTTCCCCACAGATGCCGAGAAGATCTGTAGTTCCCATGATCAAAGTGGCTCCTACTCCACCGCCTCCCAGGAAAAAGACTGACAAGCGCGACTTCACAATCAAACGTAATCGTGCCAAGTTGCACTCGATGCTTTACGAGCACAAGATGGGAGTTGACATGAAGGATTTGTTAACGCAAGTGCAGCATGGAGAAGTACAAAGATCTCCTATTCACTCCCTCATGATGCCGTCCCCTTGATGATAGCGAAATTTAATCTGTTAAACCAAAACGATGGAAGTACCCGTAGGTTGTAGGACCCAGAATCCGTTCAGTCGGTAATTCCTTTAAGAGAATAATTACGACTAACTTTAACATTTAACACTGCCAGTTAGAGTGGCGATGTGATCACCGCTTGGAATAAGTGGCGCACAGGCAGCGAGTATGCCCTCGTACAAGGTCATCATTATTGAGATGGGAAAAGAAGATATCTTGTATATGCCCTGGGACCAAAAATGACCGGCTTTTCTGATTCTCTCACTCTACTCGTGATCCCCGATGTATGGTCAGATTGAAGGGGTTTCTGGAAGCAAGTCGACATGTGTTGGTAGTTAGCGTGGCATCGAATTCGAGACAGCGCAAATTACTCACAGCAGGCAGACTTGAACATTAAACCAGTCAACGACCTCCCGAGTAATTTACAGCAACTTTGAAGCGTGACAAAAGTCAAAAGCTAGCTGAATTGTTGGAGCAAACGGTGCTTTTCCTCTCCCCATTTTGGGAAAAAAGTTTACAGACTTGATCAAACCTAATAGCCCCTTCGTCACCGAGCAAAATTTAGAAACATACACCATGTCGAACGGAGCCCGTCGACAGCGGCGGACAGTTCCACTATGCTCCAGTTCACATCATGCAGACTTTGGGGATTTCTCAGTACCGACGGATGAAAGCAGCATGCCCACCACTTCGACAGTTTCGACGGGTAGTACACAATCGACGGGAAACAGTCGAACATACGCAACAAAGACGGATGTGTCCGTGTCGACACGACGATTAGAGCCAATACGACAATCCTTTTCGAAAGATCGAGGCGCGAATACTCGGGGAGTCTTCACACAACCATCACCGGGAATTTCCACCAGCGAACTGCGGCGGTCCTTGGAGGAACGCCTGAGCGCGGCAAAAGACAACTCGTCGGGGAACTTGGACCCATTTACCACTCCACGATCATCTCGCGTACAAAAGAGCGCATCAGACTTGACAAATTTACTAAGTCTCGACCACGTATTCGAGTCCAGTCAAGACGTATCCAGTGGGTCGTTTTCTAGACCTTCCTTCACTGTACGAACACCCTTTGAAGTTGATGCTCCGCGGGGAGAAACACCCAAACATCGGAGTAGTCGACTGGTTGTTGGCCAAAGATCACAATCACCTTCCGGTCGATCAGTTATATCTGACACGACAAATCCAAACTTGTCTAGAGAACAAGATGCGTGGGCTGGAATTGATGCACTCTTAGAGACAAGAAGTATGGACGATAGTTTTTGTTATTCGACCTCAGAGATTTTACCCAAGGCTACTGTCAAAGCCTTGAGGCGAGAAACAAAGGGAGGGCTACGGGAGTTGGACGAAGAAACTGTTTGGGGTGACGAGGAGAGTGAGGCCGGCGAGTCTCGGATGAGCAAACGCTCGTTAGAATCGATATCAAAAGCATCTTCTACATCGTCAAACTCCAGTCGCCTGAAAGGACATACGGCCACTAGAAAATCAAAGACAGAATCAGAAAATGAAGGAACTCAACATTCTTGGAATTCAAGAGAAGGTCGGCGTGAACGTCGAAGCAGCCCCGGAACAGGTGAGGCCGGCCTCTTTGATGTCTTTCAATGGAGCGACAAGGACAACGTTGACGCTGAGAGAATGCGCAAGGGGAAACTTAATAGCAAACCGCGAAAAACAATAAATCTACCAGTCGGCCCCCATTCCACAAACAGCCAACAAGAATCCGATACAAACTCTTTACCAAGCTTGGCCACATATCGACCCGATGATTTCTCAGTAAAATCCGGAGCACAAAGCGTCGGAACGTACCAATCTCGAGACTATGGCTCTGTGGTTACAGAAAACAGCAGAGATGAATTTGGTGACGAGTCTTCTTACAGGGATTTCATTCACATGAAGGTTCATGATTCGAATTTTCCAGAACAGGGGTTGAGCTTTGAATGTGATACGCCTAAAAATTCTCGAAATAGTCTTGCGGGGGATGGTTTGGTGTTGGACAAGGGTGTGGATGAATATATCCGGAGAATTCAGAAGGCGCTACCCACGATTGCTGAAGACGGAGACGGGAGTGCGATACTGAAGGGCAAGAAGAAGAAACATGTCTTATTCGCTATTCAAGACGAGGAATCAAGTCCTAGTCCTACGAGTGTCTTGCCAGAAGGCACCGCATTTGATGAGCTTCCTAGCATTGTTGACCTCTCCAGCCAAAAATTCGACCAAAGTCCAAGCACTCCAAGCAACAGGAAACAACAAGGACGGAAGGAAGAGAAGAAGGAGCAGCAAAAGCCTTCCCTCACTTTCCTAATGAGCTCCATCAAGAAGATGACCACAAAACCCAAGTCAAACAAATACCTCGGCGACGAGGAAAAGTACTTTCCGGAAGCTGTGCGCGTGGGAGACAAGGCGAAGAAATATAGGGACAACAGATGCCTTTTGAACCAAGGCGATGATGGCGTGAATTGGGATACAGACTAGAAAAAACTCCATAAACTGTAGGAACCTGGACTGGAACGAAAGGAGTTTGTTTATGTTTATTTAGGCCTTCACTTCTCAACTGCTGCGACTAGATTTTATCAAGTATCAAAATCGGGTACTACTAGTGTACCAGGTACGTCGTTTCTGTTCGATGGTTTGTACTGTGCTGGGTCCTGCAGTATATTTTTTCCTCAGGAAACAAGGACATCAAACTCTCCGCTTTACACTAAGTGCGTATCATGGCAGTACATTGGAATGAGTGTGCCTAAGAATCGGACTTCTTTCTTGCCTTTCATCACAGAAACGTGCCACATAACTACCATTGAATATGGTCGTGGGCAACTCGGGACTGCTCAGGTGAACTACCGGTGTAGTCGTGACGACTTGTTTCTGGATGGAACTGGCGTGACATTGGAGAACAACCTGATCGTTAATTGAAAGGAACGAACGCCGCGGAACAATAGAAACATCTAGATCGGTCTACCAAAGACTTTGGGACCTCTTGGCAAGTTACAGTTAGTTCCAAACCTTGGCCAAATGTACAGCTTCCATTGCTCAATCACGGCATCAAGGGAACATTATTATCCAGATAATTGACGAATGAAACATGGCCTACAAAGAGCTACTCACACCCCTCCTCCAACAACAATTGTTTGAGAGGAGGACAGAGTCACTTGTAAGGATGTATTTCATGCATCTGATTCAAACAATGTCAATACCATTTCTTCAGATTATCAGCATCGTCAACTGTTAGCTAATCCGGCGGAGTGACAGTGAGATCAAGGTTGTTACCCGAATCGTGTCATCACTTCACTGTCAGATCAAGAATAAGTTCGTTAGTAGTTTTCCTGATCTATTCATTGTTGCATGCAAACGAGCGTAGAGATCTCTCGTAAACCAATCACATACCTGCGTAAATGTAGAAAATAGTGGCTTGTTTATTGCACATTCGAGTTATACCGGTAGGTAGGAGCACTACTAAATGTTACCAAAGTTAGTAACTCGGGATCGGTTTGTTCTACAGATAGAGCGCGCCTTCTCAAGGACATTTATGGGGATGATGATCGATTTAAGCAGTTGGTCATTTATAGGGCAACGCGATCCGATTCGATTGACCGAGGGAATTATGTCCTTCCCGGGGCGTAACCAGTGGAGTTCCTGACATTTCGGGTCAAATTATTGATTTTTTTGTTAGATTTATCATGGCAAAAGACCTTTTTCGGTACTCCCCGTCACCTGACTGACCGACTCGCGAAATGTTTTGGCAGCTACCTGGTACGTGTAAAGTACTTGTATTCGCCTCGACCTCCCTACCAAGTACGGGTTACCATGTACCCAGGTAGGTGGAAGGTGCGCGTCCGCAACCCAGACACGGCAGAGTACCTGGTACATGCACTGGTAGCTCTCTGGTAAAATGCCCTTTTGCTGTGGCCACCCTTCTCCGTTGGAGTCGACGAAGGACAATCCAAGAGCAATTGAAAGTAAACCACCCTTGTACTCGTTTGCAGGGGTTAATCACCGGCTCATCATGACGAGTCTATCATCGTCTGATGGGTCTATTGGCGAACAAGAAAGCACATCATCCGCGGGGAGTAGTAGAAAACATAGAAGGTCTCAGGATGAAGGACGCTTAGCAACTCAACGGGCGAGGGATCCAGATTTTTCCGACATGCCAAGTCTATCTTCCTTTCGGGCCGATGAAATGAGCGCAGTTACGAGCACGTCTTATACATCTCACTCAAAGGGGGGGGATTCTAGGGGAGGAGATTGCGATGACTCTCTACCGAGTTTATCGTCCTTTCGAATGGAAGATTTAAGCACATGTTCCTCATATCATTCACTCCAAACCAATACGAATCACTTGAGCGACCAGTCTGTCGAAGGATGGTCATCGTTCACAAGCGGAAATGTTAGTGCGGAAACAGATTCAGAAGATGGCAAGAGGCGCTCAAGATTGCCTGCATCTATGAGGCCGTCGCGGAGTAGTAGTGGAAGTAGTCTCAACAGTAGTACCATTAATGGATCACCCATAGACCGAAACACTCAAATATCGCTGGGCAAGGGTGTTATAAAACATAATACTGGGATTCCGTTGAAAGCAACTGCGAAAAGAAGGTCTTCCGGGCAAGGGGGCAGCGCGAAGGAGAGCAACTCATCGCCTATGGTGTTGCCAACAAGGACATCTAGCCCTATCCAAAAGAGCACCAATTCGAATGCATCTTCGGGGAGTGGTCGCGCGACAGAAAAGCCACGCCCACCATCAAGAAACCTTTCCCCACATAGAAATAGCCCCAAGCGCGAGGCTGTGGAAAGAACAAGGAGTCTTGACCTTACCTTTCTGCAACGTCCTTCGAAAGAAAAGAACGGATCGGCGACGGAAGGGTCATCATCATCGTTGCGTGGGGGCGATAGTTTACCACGTTTACCGCGGCGGACTAGTGCAGGCGACGATGAGAGTTTTCGAAACGACGCTGGTAGAGCAGATGATGCATCCAACTTTTCTGACGTATCAACAAAAATTTCAGACGATGAAGTTACGCGTATATCGGATGACCATGTTTCTCTCAACTCAGATGTTGAATCGGATATCTCAATCGATACGGACACAGAACATTTATCTTTGGCTGACTATGTTAGCGACAAGAGTTCGGTCGAGTCGACAAGAATAGCGAACCTTCCTGAGGGCATGATCAAAAGTACGACCGCGGAGACAAACGCTCGCGTTGGTGATGTCAACAACACCACAGATACCCCTGAAAGTATAGATAGAAAAAAGGAGGAAGAATCGATACAACAAACCGACGACACTGGCGATCAACGTTCCAATGAAGCTACGCAAGCATCGTCTCCTGCGCACAGTACACCGACGGACAACGAGCCAACTCCTGATTCAACAATAGAAGCACGAAGCAGCACTGATCCTTCAAGTGCTACAATCGTGAAAGAGACTGTTGCCGACAGTGTCGAAGCAGAAGCAGAACCAGAGGATGCAACAAATGGATCCAAGAAAGGGAGAAGTGAGCCAAAGAGAGGAGGACTACTGCGGAAAATGTCTAACTCTTTCAAGGTTATTGGAAAGACATCAAGTTTCTCTTTTCGAGCAATTGGCAAAACGGCTTCGAAATTAAAAATGAAGGCGGTTACCAGGAAGCCGAAGGACGAAGAAACGAATGCTACAAGTTCCAACTGATCCAGAAGTGGCTTAATCAGGTGAACAAGGCGTGAAAGCTAAAATAGGAATTCAATGCATCGCCTACATAGTGATGGAGACAGGAGCCATCTGGGGATTGACTGCGAGTGCCTTTTCTTGACGAAACCCTTACCGGGTAAGCGGCATGGTGCCTGTACCAACTCGACATTTCGATTTCATCGTGGATATGAAATGTAGCACTGTCAACGTTGAAGGTAGCAGCAGGGAATCGGCGATATTCCACTGTAGAGAAAGCTAATTTGTGCAGCCCAAGCCTTACAGTTAATGAGAAGCTTTGTGGAGGATTTCGTTCGTCGATTCAAGGGCAATTACTCCGCAACACCATTCTCGATACAACAACAAGCTCTAGTAGTTATTTTGCGTCCCTGGTACCACTCCCCATGATTAGTCTAGAAATAACAAAAATCTTCACCATCGAAATGAGGAAGCCTTTTGGAATAAAGGTCCCTCATCGACGTCTGTCGCCGGCTTTTGGTCTTTCTTTCGTTTGCCCCTAGAACTACTCCTCAAAGTTCGTGATCGATTCGTTGCGTGCCGGCTAACCTCGAGTGTCGTGGAAGAAGCAGCTGCCGCCACTGTTCTACGCAGTCTACCTGTCGGTGAAACGGAATGATTGCGAACACGTAATCCTGCCGACGGGGAAAGGGATCGTTGCTGAGCTGCCGTTTGCGGTCGTCGTGTACGATTTTTTGTTTGACTCTGACTCCGTGGTTTTCCATTGGTAGAAGTGTGAAGAGATGACCTCAAAGCTGTCCGATGGATGTTATTCCCTGACGATCGTCGTTCGGCCCGCGTTTTGGGACCCCCCGACGACGACGAAGGTGGATGCTCTTTGGGCTCTCCATTATCAACGTCATCCGAATCGGTGACCAATGGGACTATACCTGATTTCGATAGTCGTCTTCGGCTTCGATACTTGTTCCTAGTAACGGGAGACGCTTTAGGAGACAATGATCGGGCAAACTCACGTGGCATATCAATATTCGAATCATCTGGGCTTTTGCTGCCAACTTTTTTGGTATTTCCCTTGTCCAAACCACGAGAATGTTGGAAACTTGACCGTCGTTCGGACTTTTTTTCTCCCGATGCATGTTGATTTAAATGTGCCGCACCCGAAAATCCAGACCAATCCACTAGATTCATGTTTAGTGCAGGTTCTCTCGTGATGCGAGTGGTTTGTGTTCTGGAGTAGTCGCCTTTTTTCTTTACAGCTTCAACATTCTTCAAGACCTGTGCATTACCGTCTTGTATCAATCTAGTCTGATTGGAATTACCAACCGTCGTCGAAAGCCCCATTGTCGAGGAGAAATTTTCCATGCCACCAGTGAGATTTTGAACCTGTGTCCCCATGCGTTCAATGCCATCAACGAGAACCGGGCTTAGAGCCAACGAAGAGCCGGATCTTGCGACTACAAACAGCGAGTCGATGGCAAAATCAACTCCGGATTCGACGCGGATCAATGCTTTGTGGTCCACCGGTAGCCTGTGACCGTCTCAAAAAAAGGGAGAAGTGCTCTTTGTCAAGACTTGAAACGTTCGGGTTGGAATAACATCACCACCAGATTTCTACGCTGGGAGGCTTGGTGGCGCTGCATGGAACACAATTTTGATGAAGGGAGGTGCGATGGAGAAGACCTATGCTACCACCCTTTCACTGGCAGCCCCTTTCGCTCGTTTTATATATGCCTGGCATTGTGAATGTCACGAAAAGGCCCGGCGGTACCCGGTTGCCGTACCTGGTACCTGGTACCGGTATTCCTGGTATAGGTGTACCTGGTATCTTACTTACTCGTACCTGGTACCGCGCGTTGCATGCTACTAGGTAGCGATAGTAGAAAATGACGACTCAAATATGCCAAAAAAGGTTAAAATTAAAAATTGCATTTACAGTAGGGATTGGCCTTCACAGAAGTGGGATTCCGTCGGCGAGAGTTGCGCGTGGCTTGTACATCAACCGTGATTGTCCATCTTTCTCACACACTTCTCAGGTTCCTTTTCTCCATTCCTTGTCGTTGTAGGGTCCCCATTTTTCGATTTGTGTAGGACGGCGAGTAACATGTATATCACAAACATGAAAACATGGCCCAATCGATTTATTACTATTGCTCGACGTGCATCATGGTCATGGAATCTCTCATCATCATCATCATCATCCTTGTTACGACGACCATCACTGTCTCATCGTCAATTCAAGGCCATACGGTATTCGAGTCATGGGAAATATCCCACGATCCATCAAACCAACCCTTTTGATATTCTTGGAATTCCCAAGGTTTCGACGTATCATGAAGTGAAGCGACGATTTGTGGAACTTGCCTTGCAACATCATCCCGACTTGAATGTCAATGGCGATAGTACCGAATTCCTTCGATTGCGACAAGCCTTTGAAATGATTCGAGCAAGTCAAGATGGCACTTCCGACGACAAGAGCTCTACCAGTTATTGGTCTTCGGATCAAGAATTCATGGCATGGTTCCATGAGGAAACGGGTCATCAAGACGTCATGTTTCGTATGGATGTTGCCACGAGGAGGGAAGTAATTGACATGGCCAATACGCAATCGCAAGGAGGTCTAGACCGAGGTGGAATGTGGGAAATGGCAAGAGCCATGGCAGAACAAGAGGAAAGTCTGCGTAAGAAAAAGAAGGATTATCGTCAAGGAACCATTGGGATTCCCACTGCGCCTCATTCAATGGCAGAATCGGACCAAGAAGAAGAACTGGTCAAGTCTCCGCGACGACGTCGAAAATGAAAACGTGAGGCAAAAATGAGTCTATTTTAAACCCCCCTGTCGTCGAAGCAACAATTCGTACGTATTCTCGCCAACATCAAAGTATTTGGCTTCAAAATTGGTCCATGGAGTGCATGGATCCAATTTGATCATGTGGGATGTTTCACTCGTCAATGATAAATTGTGATGCGTGGGATCCATTTCTTGCAACAAGGATGCAGCCTTGGCAAAATCCTCCAAATAGTCTTTCCAATTCGAGCGTACCACTAGTTCCTTTCCTCCTAGTTGGAGAAGCAGCGGAAAGGAAGGATGGGCGTACCATCGATTTTGGAAGCGACTCTTTTTGGGATAGGGGTTGGGATACAGCAAGTAATGTTTCTCCACGATTCCAAGAGGAGACTCTAGAAAGAGACGCCAAAAATCAGTGAGTTCGGCACGAACGAGAAGAACATTATTATTCGTGGATGGTTGTCGATAGATAAGATTCCTTTGTAAACGTGCCATGGATCGATCCACTCCAAGTATTATGTGATCAGGATAGATTGTTCCAAGATACTGACTTGAGCGCCCTGTACCACATCCACTGTTGGCCAAAAAAAGAAGAATCAGAAGCAAGGTTGATTAATAAGGTTGTGTGCATTCCATTTTTTCTGGGCAAACGCAAGGGGTGTTGTGTGTATAAGAGACCATGGCGCACCTATCAAGAATCAAAGGGCGATCTGCACCATCCAATTGTTGCTGGAGTAGCTTAAACGCATCTTTGGTATGATCTGCCACGGGCTTGGCCGACAAGTAGAGAGATAAATTGTCCGAATGTTTTCTAACCGTCTTCTGCAGTAGTAGAGGATCGAGACCAGGCTCATCAATAGTATATTGCGTCTTTATTGTCGTAGCAAACGTAAGAGTGGTTGTCCGTGGTTTGGCAAGCCTGCGATGTGGGGTCGTCATGACTGACCAGGAGAGGCATCGTTGCCAGGAAAGACAACAAAAACACATTGTCATCAGCAGATAGAACAATATCATAGCAACCTCATTAAATCAAAGGGGTAGAGAGAGATCGTAGTGAAGGATCGCTTCCCACACGCAGTTGTCAGATTGGAAAGAAGAATTTATACATTTCCGTCAACTTTGACGGCGACTTGATGTTTTCGGTGGACGTACAGGCGGCGATGACGAAACACGGAATTTCGAATTTCGACGGTTTGCAGCTGTGGCAACAACGCATTTTTCGAAAACAGATTGAAGAACGAGGGGCATGCATTTGTTGTCAATAACTTGACTGTGTATTACCAACAAGGCGCTTTCATCATCATTCCACTTTTACAAGAAATGAATGCATTGACAATGGCGTTGCGAACCAAACTAAGCGCACCACTACCGGGTGGAATTCCATCCCGACGGTCGCTTCTTGGAACGATTCGATGCATGACCAGTCGAAACAACCATCACAACAACAACAACAAAACCGGTAATCCATATCGCATATTGGGCATTCCTCCCACGTCATCCTTTCAAACAGTTCAAAAGGCATTTCTCAAGTTGGCCTTTCAACATCATCCCGATACGGCTGGTAACGTCTCTGCCGATTTTGTTCGGATCCGTCAAGCCTTTGAACGAATTCGTGATGCCAAACAAGGTGGTAAATCCTTGGTGGGACAACACTCCAATAGAGCCAATGATCATAATGACGATGATAATTGTGGTAATAATCCTCATGCCCACGAATGGACAGAAGCAGATTTTCTCCATTATTTTCATCGACAAACTGGAGTTCGACTTTCCTCGGAACAACGTGAAGAATTGGTGCACTTGTACCGAACTCGAGTTCCCGGTGGTTACTATGGAGGTCATTCCTGGGATTTGGCACGGCGTTTAGTGGCAGAACAAGACGCGTTTCTTCGCAACATGCAAGGTGGGGGTTCCACCGACGTTCGCAAGGGGATTCGACGGCACAGTGGATCCTTTGCAGCCGAACCACCCGAGGAGGAAACGTCAGGTTTGAATAACCTTCGAAGGAAACGAAAGCGTTGATGATTCAATTCTCTTCTGTTTTTTTGTCTTGCTTGGAATGGATTTTGTTGATAGGATTCGCTGGGGTCGTTCCTTTCTTTTAACTACGTTTGCCGCATTAAAGGTACTTGCACGCAACTGGTACAGTAAGGCTTTGGTCGCTTCAAGTACCGGTATGCAACTCAAGTTGACTGTGACCTATGGTGTTTGCACCTTTCTAACTATTTTTTGGCAATATACCAGATATAATATACCAACGTTAGTACTGCTAAAGTCAGCGATACCGGTTGTCGTTTACTGTTAGTCTGATTAATCGGTAGCCGTACGGTGCTGCTATGAGCAATGACAAAAAAGTACACCCGTCGAACGCCTTCGCGACCACAACGACAATAGCATCTCCAGACACCATCCAACAAGAGAAAAGTATGGATCTTGGTTTCGGTCGTCACAATCAAGAAGTGGGAAGTGCTACAGCTCGTGCCCTGCTTCAAGGAGCTCAAGACCAAGAAGAAACGTTGAATGCGGAACTTGCCCAGTATGACAAATTATTAGACGACGATGAAGGTTTAGAAGAATTGCGGCAACGACGATTGGCACAGCTGCAACAAAAACATTTACAGGTACAAAAGTGGAAAGATTTGGGTCATGGAGCCTATGTTGAACTTGGTGAGGGACAGGATAGTCGTGATGTCGCTCAAACCTTCTTTGAGGCCACCAAAACATCGCCTCGTCTGGTCGTCCATTTCTATCGACCCACCACTCGATATTGTGATGTCTTTCATGCGCATTTATCCAAATTGGCATCCAAACATTTAGAAACAAAATTTGTTAAAATCAATGTCCAAGATTGTGACCATCAAGGAGGTGGGGCATCCTTTTTGGTCGAACGATTGGGGATTATGGTCATGCCAACTCTCGTCCTCATCAAGGATCGAAAGGCCTTTCATCATATCACCGGATTTGATGAATTGGGTGGAACAGATAACTTTTCCGAACAAATATTGGCCTATGTTCTTGGTAAACATGGGGTCATTGATCCAACGGATGATGAGGAAATCCCCGAAGACTTGCTCAAAACCGTCCAAGGAGTTAACTCGATACGAATACGAAAAGGAGCTCGAAGTGGTTTTCTTGGTAACGTTGATGAATTTGATTAATACAAGTACTAGTCAAGTTTTCAAAATATTTACTGAATTGTAGCGATTCGAAATGAGAAGTAATTTTCTTGCAACTTTGGGAGAAACTGTTCGGCAAGTTTTGAGTGGCCTACCAAAATCCTGTCACCGGTAGCCGTGGAAAACGTTGTATTGTGGAGATTCACTATGAGTCATGACCTACCGACGACTGATGAATTGGAAGAATCATCGACGCATGACGCTTGAATTGTGCTGTTTTTCTGTCGCTCTACAGGTGGAATTAACGACACTGGGAGCCCCAAGAATAGCTGAAGCTATTTCATTCCGCGCTTGTACGACATGTTGCACAACATGGTCCTTCAAAGACTTGAAGAATGCTACTATATGTAAAGCATCTGGTATTGACAGTGAACATACTTTATCCCACCGATGCTTGCCCAGTCGGTCGGTGATTTTTATGAAGGTCAGTAAGGAAGTTCTGCATTTGCTTGTTAGCAGATAAGCGGAACAACATGTCACTACCTTAGACCAATGACATAGGCAGCACTCCTGTCAAGAATGCAAGTATTTGTGTGATCCAACAACAAAATACCCCTGTGATTTCTAGGATTAACAAACCTGAATTCGGAAACCGAGCCAAAAGTCCAAAGCAGAGAACAGAAGTGGTCAAGAACCCCATAGCAGTATGTTTTCTAGTACGGTATCTTACTATCTAGGTGGTCATCGCGCCTTGTATGTGCAGCAAGAAAAAAGACTGGACAGAGAGACTCCAAGTAGCTAGTTACATTTCTTGGAGCCCCAGGATGCATGGTCCTTTCTTCTTATCGTAGTATGACTTTATTGAAAGTTCAGTGAAGTCAGGGCGGATGCAGCTTCTAGAGCTTCAAGCGTTGACACTTCCACCCTCGGGAAGGAATGATAGTCGGGACCTTTCCCAAAGAGCGTTGGGAGCGGTGTTTGGGGACCTGACGGGCCACACTTCAATAGTGGTACACAACCAACAAGGGGTGTCCCCCTTTGGCAAGGACCACTGCGAAAGTTGTTCGCCGCCAATCTCGACGGCATCATCTCGCGGCGACGCTGCAATGGATTATCATGGGACGAGTAGCCTGATCTAAGTCGCGCTCTGTTGTTGGAAGACGCAGACCTTGGTGCCCAAAGACTCTCGGTACCATTCGGATAGGATGCCTGCTGATCACATGGTGTGGATCTTTCGCTCGTGCTCTTTCTAGATTGCGCCATCGTTCTGATCTCTGTTCGAACAAAGTTACTAGAAATGTACAATTCACTGACTGTGAATATGATTCCAACTTTCCCAACAGAAGATGAAACAGTTGACGTCAATAGCAGTGGACGTCAATAGGGAAAATCGTAGAAGAGTGTGCCAGAATCTGATAGGGCCGAGAGTAGAAATTCTTCTCATGTCATGATCGGAACAAAACGAAGCAAATCCTTCTGTACCAGGTAAATGTCGAATCTCATTAAATAATCCCAGTCCTCGGGAAGATGACAACTTCAGCTGCGACATCAATTATTTAAGAACAATGGCGAAGTTCCCATCGGCGAAGGTTGTATTGTGTTCAACCCAAGTGTCAACGAAATCGATGATTGGCCAGCAAATGCAAAGTGCAGCTTCCCATAATCTCGAAAGCGCTCCGCCTTCCATTCCGGAAGTGCTACGTGCTCGAAAATTAGTAAACGTAGGTAGAAAAATCCTTCACTGGAATTGGTGCAAGTTGTGGGATTTTGTTCGCGAGGCAGATCAAGAAAGCTGACGTCTCGAACTTTCAGATACTGATAGATCAACAGAAGCACCTGTACAAGTACCCGGTACATATACATATACATATACTCTGCTCTACCATGAAGTACCTGGTAGACGGATAATGCAATAACTAGGGCTTACCACGGATGACCTCCGTCTTCGAGCTCTATCCAAACTTCTCCGCGTCTCTTTCCCAAGCTATAGATTGCATCATACTGAGCAAAACGGACAAAGTGGGCTGTCTCAGGAGCAACCGTAAGGCCATCACGCTTACATGCGCCTCTAAGTTGCCTGTCGGCTTTTCGTACAATCGGTGCAACGCTCGCATCGGCATAGTTCGCAACCGCAACCACCTTGCTCGGGATTGTTTCTACTTTGCAAACGCTCCATAATGGATCCTTGACCCTATCCAATACGGCCTTGTTCACGGGAGGTGGACTTAGTTGGCCTGGAGCGGCAAAACCTAGTGGCCAAGCCATAGTTTTCTCATCGCCGTCACGGTCGGGTACTTGTTGGAGCGAGGGGGACAACGGATTTGCTCCTGCTCATCACATGGCATGCAGAATGATGTTAGGAAATTGTATTATAAACTGAAATTTTTTCCGATCCTTTTGGCATCATTTACCTTGTGTTATGGTTGCTAAAATATCATATCCTTCATCCCTGCGATCATATGGAATTTTTGCCACTGTGTAGGCTGGGTATCTTCGCACCTCGTATCCGTCACCACGTCGCAATAGTTGATAGGGAACTTCCGGACCAGCAGCAATAGCCATGGCATTGTCAGGCTTGACTTGACCAAGAAAATCTTTGATTGCCAAACTTTTGTCGACCTTTTGGTATTGACCACCGGAATTGGGACGAAGATTGACCGAATCCCAATAATCCGTCTGATGGTCAATGAGGACACCCTCACTACCCCCCACCGAGACCTCATACTCGGATATACCCGAAAATCGTGCCGTTGGTTTCCACGGTAATACTTTGGCAGTAACACGAAGGGTCCATCGAGTAATAATGTTGGATATTTTGCCGTCGGCTCCCACGTCGCCACCGGTGATTGAATGAAGAACAATACCGGCATCTTCAAATAGAAATTTCCCCAAAAGTGTCCTTGAAGCTAACATGTCCACATTGTTCTGGTAGGAATTCACCCCTGACAAGCTAGTCATGGGATCATCAAAGGAGACATCTGAGGAATAATATTCCTTTTGCATTGGGGCAAAGAAGGATACGTATTCCCGTTCCAATACATTTTTCAGTTTATTGACCGCCTGTTTTGTTTTATTGATTTGATCTACATCGGAAGTTGTAGCTCCCAAACGTTGTCCGGTCCTATAGGACGACTGATGATGATATCGTCCATTGACCGTAGCACCATGGAATGCAATGACCACATCCGAAAGGACTGCTACCAAAGTAAATAAATGAAGCAATGAACGCTGCATCCTTTTGCTTCGCTCTTGATCCAAAAAGAAAAAAATGGCTCTCAAGAGACTTTCACCAAACCGTGTTGATGTTGACTGTGATTGGAATTTATGACGAGAGAAAAGCAATGGGGTTGCCAATTGTAATGGCTGATGATGCATGACGTAATCGTCATTCTGGAACATCCCACGTCAGTCGTGCTTTGAGAACCCGTGACTCACCCTTGGGGTCCACGTTCGAAAACTACCTACCTGGTACATGACACTGTCAGTGGAATTGACGCACTGAAATAAAATGACATCTATTCCTGCGATTACCAGCTACAGTATGAACAGTATTATTATTTCAAAGAAAGGATGGGTTCGTGCAACTAACGCGGCTAAACCGTAGTCGTCAGGTGACGCAGTCGAAAGGGTTGTGCCATTAAAACAACAAGGAGCCACCAACGACCATGCTATCAACTTCTTGACAGTGAAATCATATTTAAAATTATTTTCAGAAAGGGCACTGTATCACGGGGGTTACAGCCTGGATCTACCCAAGGGTTTTACTGGTACATGTAGACCCTGCTTCTCCAGGATATTCACCCATCAACCACTGTTCACGTTGGATTCGTTCACGACTCACGAAATTGTTCTTTTTTAAATCTCAAGCAGCAGTTTGGTTGGATCATTTATCTTCTCTGCAATACTCTTCAAGAATGTCACACCTTCCCTACCATCAATCAGTCGGTGATCGTATGTCAAGGCAAGGTACATCATGGGTCGGGCAACAACTTCGCCCTTGTCATTGACAACTGCTCTCATTTTTGTTGCGTGCATACCCAAGACAGCCGATTGAGGAGGATTGATGATTGGAGTTCCCATTAGTGATCCGAATACACCTCCGTTCGAAATAGTGAAAGTACCACCAGCCATGTCGTCCAATGACAAGGTCCCGTCTTTAGCCTTTTGACCGTACATGGCAATGTTGTGCTCCACATCCGCAAACGACATTGATTCGGTATTTCGCAAGACAGGAACAACCAAACCTGCGGGGCTGGCAACAGCAACTGAGATATCAACGTACTCCCTGTAAACAATCTCCTTGGTCTCATCATCAATGTAGGCATTCACGATTGGAACTTCTTTCAGGGCAGCAGTTGCTGCTTGAACAAAGGCAGACATGAAACCTAGTTTGATACCATGTTTGGCAGTGAAAGCGTCCTGGTGCTTCTTACGCATTTCCATAAGGTTTCCCATATCACACTCTTGGAAGGTTGTCAACATGGCAGCTGTATTCTGAGCATCCTTCAGACGAGTGGCAATGCGTTGGCGCATGCGAGACATCTTTGTTCTGCGCTCGGTACGAGATCCCAAGGAAGGAGGAGTTTCAACCTTTGGAGGCGTCGGGGTGGCGACCTTTTTGGGTGGTGGTGCCACTTCAGCTGGGGAGGGTGGTGATGGGGGTGGAGTTGTCGGAGCTGGTGCAGGGGGTGCTGCTTCTTCCTTGGTCAAAATGTCTTCTGTTGCGTGGATGGGTGGAGGAGGAGTGCCGGTTGGCTCTGGGGCATCGGCGTCAGTGTCAATACGGAAAAGGGCGGATCCAACTTCCACAACTTCGTCGACTTCCCCTAAAACTTCAACGAGGCGCCCTCCTTCCGGTGCACGGACATCGACAGATACCTTATCAGTCTCCAAAACAACAACTACATCATCGGTTTGGACAAAATCTCCAGGAGCCACAGGTAAATCCACGATGGTCCCTTCAGTGATGCTGTCTCCCATAGTTGGGACCTAAAGCGTGGGCAACATTATTTTTACAAATGTTGTGAGTACTTCTTTCCATACATAGACTTTTTGTCGAGAATGAAACCCCTTAAAAGTTAAAATCCTCCACATAATAACTTCACTTGTGATCTTACGTTGATAGTCTTTACAGGCAATGCCATGTGCCATGTTGGAGTAACCAACGACCGAATGTGATGTTGCAAGTGAAGGTTGGGAGTCACCCGCTGAGACGCCGAAACCAAAAGACGGTGGCCGAGACTCGATCGAGCAACTCTGCTGAACATATTGATCACTGTACTTGTACCCGACAAAGAAAGATAGTATGAGCTACTTCTCTGGACGTTTGTGGCAAAAGCAGAACGAAGAGCTACCGTAATTTGATGCTGCAGCGTCAAAAAACACCGGAACCAAAGATCTTCTCCATTTTGTACGCGGTGTCGACGGATGGGCGGCGAAAAAGAACGAAAGAACGATCGGCGATGGGTCGAGATGGCAAATTAACCGGAAAAAACCGTCAAATCATGACAGGCAGTACCATACCTGGTATTCGTACACAGTAACCTTGAGTTGATAGGATGGACCAAACCGAAAAGATAGAGAAATACTTCCCCACAAATAGGTTGTCATGCACAATTAGTAGCACACTATCCACAGTTCACCATGGCCGACGTTCAAGCAGACAGTAGTGTTGCTGGTGACAAGAAAGACGACCCTCTTGAAACAGCAAAATGGACACGGTACCTACCAGAAACTTTTGGTATCCGTGAGGCAGTACGACAATCATCGTATCGATGGTGTGTCCGAGAAGGGTACGAGAGAGTTTATTTCGGTGTAGACGGCCTTGAGGGTGGTGACAAAGAAACGCCCGCTCATCTTATTCTTTTTTTTCAAAATTTGCTTGTTATCGTAGAGGAATGTGGGGAATCGCAACGGGTACGGCAATGAGTTTGTAAGTCACAGAAAACACTTTAGGAATTTGGAGTATTACGTGGATGGACATGTTTGCTCATTTTGTTACTTGAACATATTTTATTGTTCATCGATCACAGACATCGAATGCGCATGGGAACCAGTCCTCGGATGGCTGGTCACATTTTTTTCGGAACTTGCATGTTGGTCATGTTGCCTTCGTATTATTTTTGCTATCGACGACGAGAGCATCAAGAACAAGTTATTGAAATGATGATGAAGTACAATCAATTTGGTCATGCTACGGAAATGCCACCCGAGCCACCATTAGAAGAACATCCCTTCTGGCAAAAGGTTGATGATAAATCCAAAGTTGATACCAAACATGAAACAGAATATCGGGGTATGATCAAAGAACGCAAGGAATGGCAAAAACCAAAAGATCAAATCATTTGAAGACATTTTCAACGAAAAACGATGAATGAATTTTCGTTGACAAAGAAAAAGTAAGGATATGCAACGATATTGGAACCTAGAACAATAGATTCCATAATCCATCA
>SWEM01000869.1:0-10419 GCA_019593585.1 Nitzschia palea | reverse complement strand
CCCGTTTTTGCCTTCGGAATAAAAACTATTGGTAGGCACCCGACCTACTATGCTCCCTCCATAGTATTCCACCATGGCTGCAATCAAACGACTATACCCACCTGTAGCTGGTACAAAGTGTTTTGCATGTGACATGTAGAAAAAATCCTGATCGGCATTTTCTTCACCATCGATATGGAAATTCGTAACGGTATAACCTGCTTTTTGGATGGATTCCGCTAGACAGGTGGCATATATTCGTGATTTTGGATACGCTCTTGGAAAATGGGAGCCACCACGAAGGACAACCTTCGTGAGCCCCGATTCCCGTATTGTGGTCAAGTATTCATCCACACTCTTGGTACCATTTTTGTAGAATGTATGTGGACCATGGTGTGTGTTTGCGCCGTAGCGGAGCATTTCATACACACTAGTATTTTTCGAGTATCGTTCCTCATCCAAGACATCTCCAATTCGAAGGTGAATGACCAACTCATCGCTTGCCGGTCTTCGCCATGATGTGGATTGTGGTGGTGGTCGTGCTGGCTTCTTTTTTCCATTCTTCCGACGTCGTGGTGGTGGTGGTGGTGGTGCTTGCATTGTTGATGTGGCTGGTGTCTGTGCTGGTGCTGGCTTCTTTTTTCCATTATTCCGGCGTGGTGATAGTGCTGGCTCCTTTCTCCCATTCTTCCTTCGTGGTCGTGTTGGCTTCTTCTTCTTTTTTCCATTCTTCCGACGACGACGACGACGTCCTCGTGGTTGTGGATATTTTAACTTTTCCACCTTTTCAAAGAGCTGAGCCATGATTGTAAGATTGAAGTTTGCGGCCGTGGAGGAGTTTGTAGTAGTAGTAGTATCACGACGGCAAGCGTGTTTCCAATACAGACCAGCAATGGAGAGTTCCTTGATTTTGCTCTGTTTCCAAGTAGTCTCACAGAAAGCGCATGCTTTGAGGCAGTCTCCTAAACGGTAAAACGGCCATTTTGGTTGGAATTTTTTCTCATAATTCTCAGACTTGTTTGTTTCGCGTCCAATGCAGTCCTGGATCCATATATCCAATGACATCCAATCAGGATGTGGTGGTAGGGATGAATTTGTCTCATTTTGTTCGCGATGAACTAGGAGGGCTGGGATGGTAGTTGTTGTTGTGGTCGTGTTGTTTGTCGCCTTTTCCTTTTCCTTGTCGTCGTCGTCGATCTTTGTCTGTTGCGACGAGCAGCCCACCACACTTCCCATGATTGTGTGACGAGATTGCAATGCGCATGCTGGGTCTGTGCTGAGATTGTTTTGGTTCATGTCCATCATCGTGTGGTCGTCTGATGAGTCCAGAGTTTGAGAATCATTTCTTGCAACGACATCATTGTCCTCCTTCCGTTGAAACAAGGAGCGACCATTGTAGTCTCGAGCAATACGATGGGGAAGTATCCACGTATCCACTACACCTGAGATGAGAATAATCGCCATGACGATTCTTGGACGACGAAAGAGTCGGCGTGCTCTTGAAACCAACGTGACGTAGCATCGTTGTGTCGTCGTCGTCGTCATGTGACATTCAAGTGATAAAGAAATCAGAGAAAGCAAAACTGTGGTGGATAGAGCGAGGGCAAGCAATGCTTTATCAACAATGCCGAGACCTCTTGGCCTGCAGTTAGTTGTGGGTACGAAAAAGGTCAAAGTTCGATCCAAAGGCCAAACAATCCTGCATTCTCCGAATCTGCCTGTTGAACGGCATACGGTACTCAACGGTCGAGCCTCTAATTCTTTCGATCACGAACACCGTTAAGAATACAAGAATACATTTGGCATTAAAGTGGTTATTTAAGTAGGTATTACATATAAAAAAGGTATCATGATAGGCTCTTCTACGGTAGCGTGGTCACGTCGTTTTTGCATATATAGATCTCCATGAAGTACGTCAAAGCGACTATCGGAACCAAGGATGGGTTGAAATGTTTATGAACGACAAAGGCAGCGCAAGGATCAGATATAATGGGAACGTCCTGGACCGGTGAATAATCGCCACCACGTAATTCTTCCGCGGAAGGATGACCTGGTTCGACATATAGTCGTTTGAAGCGACGACATATTGACTATTGACGACTGTCGACGTGAAGGGTAGGGTAGAGGTGCGCACTTCTAACAGGTAGAGGTACCGGTATGGCTGCGGGTTGTGATACGAAGAAACTTGCACCAATCACCACTTGGTAGGGGGGCTAGCTATAGCAATACCTATTTTACCTGATTGCTCTTAGCCTCATGGTTTGGAGGAGCACCAATCTGATCCACGGTAGGGCACCACTTGAAGCACCACCCTCCAGTGGGAGGAGGAGGGGGAGGAGTCGGCGGACCACTACCTGTCAACGAAATGTTACTTTACCGGCCAGGTACAGAGGTTAGTCCCTCGCCGACTACGACAGCACTGTGGACTAGTATTATCACTACGGTAGCGACTGTGATGAATGCTGTACCCATTATTTCCTTCTCTATTGTGTAAACATCCATGGGACTTTGCGTTGTTTCTTTGGTTGGCCTAGCTGTGGGGAAATCACTTCTCCCTTATCAGTGGATCCTATGATGCGACCCTTCGATTGTGCCTCTTCTGCCAGGACAACTTCTGCTGGATCCAGCCGATTCGATCAGCCTACCCGCAGTAACAGGAAAAGCAGTCTGTTCACAAATCCATTTCTGGCTTGCAAACCCTCATGTTCGTTGCCGATCGTCGGAAACGATTCTTGTTCCTAGCTTGGCCATCATCTTGTACCCTTACCCATATTGTCGTTGCCAATAAGAACTCGTCAGAACAATCTTCAGAAAGTAGCGAGACTTGCTCGTCCACGTCAAAGGTGCATTTAGAGTGTGGTGTCTACATGGTGGCCTCGACCCTTGTCAAGGATTCTAATTGGGAATCTTCACTGCAAACCGTTGGAAGCAGGGGAGGTCGATAAAATTGCGATTCCATTGGCATTTCGAGAGTGGGGTGTGAATCCGCCGTCGGCCAATGGCGACGAAGAACAGAGGGATCGATATTTATGGACCTGGGATACAGTGGGCATTGAATCCTTTGATACCTATGATCTCACGCAACAAATAATGGGATTTGTTCCTGGAGCCCTTCTGGAACGCTCGTGGTGTATGTATCAACCATTGGTACCATGTCAAGTCGACCCTGGACCCCAACAAGGACAAGTCATACTTGAGGCACGATGTGAAACGAACCGAGTTTGGCAACACGCCTTCTGGTGGAATTTTCCCTAAACAATGGGGAGAGCACGGAGGATGGGTCAGTGATCCTCAACATGACGACGATGCCAATTTCAAACTCAAAAAGGGAGGTGACACTTACGATTTGGAGCAAAAAGAGTAAAATTAGACAATGGACCAAGTAATCAGAAACATATACCATGGTGCGTGTTGGCGCCGTAGCGAAGCGTTTCATTCACACTTTGCCTCATCCAAGACATCTCCAATGCGTAGATGAATGACCAACTCGTCGCTAGCCGATCGTCGCCACGATATGGCTGGTGGTGGTGGCGGTTGGGGATGCTTCGTCTTTCCAATGTTTTATAGAGCTGAGCCATGACTATCATAGTGAACTTGGCGAAGAGTTTGTAGAAATATCACGACAACCGTGGTTCCAATATACTGACCAGCTAAGGAGAGTTCCTTGACTTTGCTTTGTTTCCAAGTTGTCGTGCAGAATTGGCACGCTTTGAGGCAGTCATCCAGTCGGTAAAATGCCTTTTCTTTTTGGAATTTTTTTCACCATAAGGTCTCAGACTGGATGGTCTCAGCCACCAAGTATCAGAAAGTACCCAGTGTGATGAGGTACAGATTACAGAGACTGCAGTAGTAGTTGTGGTGGTGTTTGTCGCCTTCTCCTCGTCGTTCTTGGTCTCCTGCCGCCAATATCAGTCCACACTTTGTACCCTTGCTTGTTGTGCACATGGGTCCGTGCTACGGTAGTTTTGGTTCGTGTCTTGATGAGTCCAGAGTTAGAGAATTACTTGCAAGTAAGGAGCGACCATAGTACATGTATTATCGAGTAGACGAAGTATCATTGTATCCACGACACACAAAATCATAAAATCTTCATGGACGACAAAAGAAACCAAGGAGAAGAGCATCTTTGTCTCTTCATCATGTGACTTGAGGCGAGAAAAAGGGCTGCCGTGCCTGGGAATTCCGGAAAAGTAAAGGATTCGAGCTTGCTGTAGGAACCAGTGGCTGTACCAGAAAACGGGTACCAGGTATTCGGTTTTCTACCTTGCACTTTTCGTTGAAGTTTGGCGTCGAATCGTTGATGAGCCACCATTCGCATTGAACAAATGTGTCACCTTCTGGAAATTCAACTTCAATAGATCATTTAACTTCTTAACGGAAATTCCGCTCCTAGTACACGACTTACACGACCATCAACCAGCTATGTGAGCAAGTGAACACCCTAGAAGGTTCGAATTCCCCCACCCTCACAATTGAATCTCGCCGAGGTGTCGCTCCAAGTGAGCATTGCTACGTTGAAGTCGTGACTTAGGGTGATTGGTACCAAACCAGTTACACCACCGGAGGCATTGATCGTTGATTGCCAGGGTGGCGACGAAGCCACTAGCACCCGAAATGTCGAACTCTCGTAATTCGTGGTAGAAATTCTTACTTGAACTGCCACTAGTGATCGAAACCCGAAGTCCAAAGTATCACGTTAGTAACTTTTGGAGCGATTTTCAACTTGACACGCCGTTCGCTACTGCATAGATGCTTCCAAAGTTGAAGTTGATTCGCATATTCGTGTACCAAAGGGTTCGTCGTGTTTCTGATCGGAACTCCCCAAGACGAGAACTTTTGTCGTCGGCGAACATGTTTGCAGGAAATCGAGGATATCCAACGAAAACTCATCCTGCTCAACTATCATCACCCTCTCAGTAGTGGTAAATAACTTATGAAAACAACGGAACCAGCAATTATGAATGTTTTTGACTCACATTCAACTAGTAGTAGTATGGGTCATCCCAAAGAAACCAAAAGTCTACGAAAAAGCATTGATGAATATGCTGCTGATGAGGAGACAAAATTGATACGAGTCGTTCCCACCCGAAAACGGTCGTCCCGCGTGTTTCAGGCTCCAGGAGAAACAGACTATTTGACAGAGTACAAAGGGGCGTCGGGAATGTTCTATACCAAAACGACGAATACATCATCATCGTCGGGACAATGTCTGTCCTCGTTGGAATCGAAGAACAAGAACCATAATGATGATGATACTATCACTACAACTGCCAATTTTCAGACCGACGGCAGTGGTAGTCGCAGTACTACTACAAGAAGCAACAAAGAGAAAGTGTCATGCTGCTCGTGCCACCAAGGACAAGGTGACAATGACGCCGTCGAAAGTAGGGAAACAAGGAATCCTCTCCTCTCCAAGGCACTCCACGAACTAGATCAAAGTTTGATCGAAGGAGATCGACAAAGGATGGTACAATCGTGGAATTCTCTAGGATTGGTTCGGTTGCACACTCAACTGGACCCCCACGAGGCTATCCGATGTCATAAGAATGCGCTACAACTCCTTCTGTCATCCTCCTCCTCATCAACCACAACTTCTACCGAGGAAGGTCCCTCCTCCTCATCATCGGTACCATCATCATCCATACTAGACACATACTCCTCCTTTCAACAACACTCTCTCCTAGAGCTAGCAACAACATACAATGATCTCGGTTTATGCTATGAACGCTTGAACGATACCCAAGAGGCGATGGCAATGTATCTACAGGCGCAAAACATTTTATCCACTGAAAAGCTATTGGTGGAATCACATCCTCGAATTCTTGCGTTGAACCGCGCAATCGACCGAATACAGAGAATTTTGTAGACAATCTAAAAGTATAGAGTCTACAGAACGTGAACCGTGGCACTCGTCGCTCGCATCCAACACCCCTGACACGACAATGAGAGTGCTAGTAGCTAGTAATAGTTGGCCGCTGGAAGGAGGGCCAACAAGGGCAGGCAGGTCAGCACTTGTTGTTGTTCTTTCTTGGAATGGACAGGGTATCTAGTATGATCACCAGGTGCCAAGTGCATGGAAGATAGTCAGGAGGAATGATTTCTCCACCCACCCAATATCAGCCATGCCCCAGTAGCACTAGCAGCCATCATCCATCATGATAATGATCATGATGCTAGCTAGTACTACTACCCTCCCTCGTCGTCACCAGCACAGATTGTCGTCGACTTCTTCTAGTACCTACATGCAGCCAGGCAGTAGTAACATGAATCCATGATGCTTCCATAGGTATTTGATCATTCTGAAATTGCTACCGTAGTTGCTGGGGACTAACCCAACGATAAGTCCTTGACTTGGACTACTACGACTGTGGATGGCAACAACCGACACATTCGACTATCTTTACCTTCCTTGGGAAGACTGATCAATGATGATTGTGATGATGCAAAGTACCTTACTCTCCCGGTCTGAGAAGTTGGATTTGCAGGTTGGAGGATAATCGAATCCCAAACCCAAACATACGAATCGCAGCTTCCAAATCTGCCTCCCTCACTACCGGTGGTAGTCAAGAATAACAAGTGGTGATGCCGAATTCTGATGTGGCCGCAGATTCAACACCCACGCAAAAACCCAAGACGGATGAAAAAACCGTGTTGAAAGTAGCAGTATCTCCTCCCTTTGTCTCGATGAATGGAATTCCATTGTTGTCGAATGGAGATGCAATTTCAGAATCAAGAAGAATGGCGGCAATTTCCATTTGGGATACAAGTGTCCATCGTGGTGATGGTGTATTTGAGGTGATGCGATTGTTACCCAATGGAGGAGATATTCGAGCATTAGAAAACCATTTGACAAGGCTAGAGACAAGTGCTACTGCTGTACAATGTCCTCTACCATGTCGAGAGACTCTCCGAAATTGGTTGCGACAGGCATCGTCAGGGGTGATGGCATCCAATGTCCATTCTTCTAGAGAGGGAATCTCGCCTGGATGCTTGCGATTGATTGCAACCAAAGGTGGAGCTAGACCTGCACTACACAACAACAATCCTGATGATGATGATATTGTTCCACCTAGTGTTATCATTTCCTGGTTTCCACTACCAAAATGGCCTGATAGTTTTACACTCTGCCCGATTCTTGCCCCGTGGCATTGTGCTGGAGCGCCAGGTTGGGAAACACCCATCAAATGGACAAGTTATGGTCCCAATGTCCTTTCCACACAAAAGGCCAAGGCACAAGGCTTTACCGATGCACTGTTGCTCAGCAGTCTTCGACTCTCCAACTCGTTGACAACCAACAAATTAGAGGAATGTCACGTCTTGGATGGGCCCAATTTTGCCGTTGCCTGGATAGGAGGAAATACACTCTATGTACCAGACGCTACTGCGTTAGGCCTCTTGCCTTCCATCACCCAAGATCTTGTACAAACCTTGGCTCAAGAAAAGCTTGGACTCAAAGTCGAACAAGGTATTTATACGTTGCAAGATGTAATTGACGCGGACGAAGTCTACATCACTAGTACCACTCGAGGTATCATTCCGGTAAGCGCTATTGGATCTCATACCTATCCTTCCAAGAAGGATCCCTACATTCCAAAGCTACAAACACTATTGGCACAATACTATGGTGAGAGAATAGAGTAAATTGCTCCTGGTAGCTACGAAATCAAGAAAGACACTACTCCAACTGGACCCAGTCGACATGATCAAGTACTGAAAACGGTGCACCCTAGAAAGCAAGTTACGCATTTACAGTTATGTCTGACATAACTACAGCTTACATGGGCGGGAAGATCGAAGTCCTACGTTGGCTTTTATTCTCGGCAGAATCAATGATGCATCCGCATTCCCTGAATCAAATGACGAGACGACCCAGGACCCAAAACACCTACAGCCCACATGGGCTACAGGGACGTTTCACCTTCTGTGTCGTACTCGAGACGATTCCATGATCAAAACGAACTTTTTTTCTCATAGAAATCCATCTTTTTCATCAATTGGCATAGGCGTGGCATTGTCCACGCGTCCTTGCCCTTGCTCAGCAGTGGTTGTTTCTTTTTCGATGGGAGCTACGGAAGGATGTAACAGAAGCCGTCGAGTAACGTCGTCCAATAACTCGGGATGACAATACAAAACACGGTCATTCTTTACCACAAAATTAGCAAAAGGACGAGCTCCTTGATACCTCGTCACATCTACCAATGGATCAAATAATATCTCTGACTTTATTCCGAGAATGGAACGCGTCGTTGCCTTGTAGAGACATGCTGACGTATCATTATCAGTAGCAGCAGCCTTAAGCGACGACAGACTGGTCGTGTCTCGCGGTAGTTCATATAATTCCAAAATATACGGTCCAAACACAAAATGAAGGGCCAAGGTAGATCCAGTTGCACTGACAAAGGCAAATCCACCCAATCCCAGCTGCTTGACATCTGGCCACGTCCCATTCTTTAGGTAAATCAACATTGGTAAACCAACCACACTTAAAAGACATGAGGTAATACTAATACGTTTCAAGCGGGTGATTAAATCCCCCATGGGCGCCTTGTACAATAATTTGGGTAGTGTTGCTGCTGTTGTTGTTGATGTCGTCATCGTTGCATCCGAAGAATCAGACGAGGCCGAAAAGAACCTCACATGACTAGAAACACCGCGTTGGAACAATAGACACCCAGTACGGTTTCCCATTGACAGTGATTCGGCAGCCCTGGTACCATGGGAAATCCGAGGAAAAGTCAGGACGTTGCGACAATTCCTCATCATGACTGGCTGGCCTGTCAGCGAAAAGCCTCTTCTCAAGTGTTGAAACAGCATGCTTGAACTACCGGTACTAAACAAACAGTTCACTTGCACTTTTGAAAATGGACAGTTGGTGAAGGATATTGTGGGAACCACTGAAGTTACTCGTATTAGTCAAAGTTCCAATACTCTGGTGACTGATCCCCGTAGTTCTTGCCTTCACCTAAACCGTGACTGCATTTTGTAGAAGAGGGTTTCTCCTTTCTCCGCCCTATGGTCCCGAATTGATAAGACATCGTGGATGCTCACCCCTGGTACCGGTCCTGTAGTCCCGATGTCCCGATGGAAAAAGCAAGCACGAGCATGAATTGTGGATGATCTACGAAGTAGTAAAAAGTGGTACTACTGATACCAATTATCAAAATTGGGGTACCCGCAACCCGCAACCCAATTGTAAATGCAATAATCGATTTCAAAGAATATGCATTCATGTTTTTCCCCAAACATAAGAATCAATCAGCCCTGGCCTATGCTTCATACTGTGACGAATCTTCTACCGGTGTACTTGTCGTGTGAGATTTAACGGATGACAATGATGTGCTATCATTGGATGATGCCGTGGATGGAGTCGTTGATGCAGCCGTGGATACAGTCATTGAGGCAGCCGTTGAGGGTGCCATCCTGATATCAGATTTATCCAGCTCTTTAATCCAAGTCATGACAATCTCTTCCCCCCGTTCTGCCCATTCCTCCCTATTTCGAAGGGCATACCCCAAGTATTCATCACTACTCACTCCAAACACATTGCAATCCTTCAGTTTATTGGCCAACGGAATAATGTAATTGTCGAAAAATCCAATCTCTCCCTTGTACCAAAACTCACAGGGGTCTGCTCCCATACGACCCCCTTTCCAGGCTCGATGCATTTCTTCAAACAGTCTCCGATTCCATTTTAGGTAGACATGCCAGTGTTGCATAGTGTGGCTCACATCCGAGGCTTGGATAATGTGCTCCATTACAATGGTGGCCCGCAAATCATTGATCACAGAGCCTGGCAAACTGCCATTATCATCAAAGGCACGTTTCCAACGATCTGTGCGAAGTTGACCCAGCTCCTTGTCGAAAATGTCTGTTGCAAGGACAACATTCACAATCAATTGACGGAACTTGAGTAACTCGGACTGGGTGCCAAAAATATACTTGCGAAGAACCTTGAAGCGTGGGGACATGAGAATATCCCAAGCAACGTCTAGCGAATTTTGTTCAGCAACACTCTTGTTGCGGTATAGTTCTCCCATGGCGGGTTCTTCCTTGATAAGTTGAGCATTCGATATACCCTGATGATCAACGTCATGAATCAAAGCTGCAAAGACAATCGCGAAAACAGCCATAGGATCTGAGGTGATTCCGTGAGTGAAATTGTGGATCTCTGCGGCAACCTCATCACGGCCTCGCTTCAAGGAATCGATTTTGTTTGGCGCGGCAATATCAGGTGTAACAACTCGGCTCAAGAGCTTATTCACACTCATCGTCACGTGACATGCATGCTAAAAGAAATCAAAACAAGGTGGAAGACGTGAGCATTCATTCTCCAACAAAATCCTTGCAAAACAATCCTAGCAGCTCGTACCTCAAAATTGTGGAATGGATTGTTGCGATAGGCACCGGCTACAAGTGTCACATATTCGCGAAATTCCTCTG
>SWEM01000868.1:0-10461 GCA_019593585.1 Nitzschia palea | reverse complement strand
TCCAATACGACAGACGCTGACGACTCGTAAGGATAACAACAACAACAACAAGAATGACGAAACCGTTGTTGCCAGACTTGGTCCATCAGATATTTGTTGTTTCTCTTTATTGTTTTGGTCGTCGTCCCCGTCGTAATGGTTTGGGACTATTGATGGCCTCCATTTCTTGTTCGGTAGAAAGGCAATACGACGTGTCCAATTGTTTTTCCGACGCACGTCGTGACATGGAAAATCGAAATCCCGAAGGAAACATAGACGAAGATGGAGGGGTGGTATCACTGGGTGCACCCGACAAGGATTTGGAACGCTTGACTTGATGATGACCTTCCCCACTCCCTCCTCCTCCAAGTCGAATACTACTCCGACGTCCCTTGGGAGAATCCTCACTACCACTTTCTTGACCATTATTGTTGTTGATGCTGCTGTTATTAATGGATTTTTTGCGACGATAGGGTTCGGCATCGACCCGAGTATCACGCATGAGTTCCTTCAAGAATTTGTTACTACTTTTGGGTGATTTGGATATCAATCCAAAAAAGGATCGTGCTTTGGTCGGAGGTGTCATGGAAACCCGTTGAGGATAATCGTTATTGTTGTTGTTGTTGTTGCTACGACGAGGTGATGCCGGTTCATCGACGACACTAGGTCGTCCCTGACGAGGACTCTGAGAACGAATGTTGCGCGTGGAGGATTTGAGGGGTTCTGGATTCTTGCCACTCATGGTCGACTGACGACGGGGAGAAAAGGATCGACCCCGTTTGCTATTGTTGTCACCAGCAATTGATGATCGTTTGGAAGGTTGTCGTTGTTGTTTGGCAGCACGATCGTCCAAGTTGGATGATGATGAAGGAGGACAGAAACTAGAAGATCTTCGAAAGGATGGATTTTGAGTGTTGCTGCTGGTGCCGTTCACATTGGGTTGTTGTTGTTGTTGATCAGCAAACATGGAACTGGACCGTGGACGCGGTCGCAAATCTTCCTTGCCGTTGGCATTGGGTTGGGGTGATTCAGAAAAGATGCAACTGGAACGTAGACGAGGTCGCATATCTTCCTTGAGATTGCTACCACCACTAAGCAACAATTGTGGCACAACGCTATAGGACCCCGACGGTTCTTCCTTAACGCGTCGTTCCAACGTTTCCTTGCCTCGATTGGCAAAGCTGTAAGACGACGATGAAACCGAAGCAGTAGAAGCAGAAGTGGACTTGCGTGAGCTACGTTTCTTGGAACCATGATCTTGTTCATCGTCATGAAAGGGAGGTGGAGGAGGAGCTTGCTTCTTGGGTGGTGGAGGTTGCCAGCTTGTTTGTTGTTGCGATGATGATGTGGTTGACGGTGTTGGCTTGGATGATGATGATGACGATTTCTTCTTGGGACTCTCCGACGATGTATTTCGTTTTTCTTGGGTACTTGTAAAGGGCGGAGCTGGTGGCGGTGCCGAGGATTTTGGCTTGTCGGACGAGGATGGCGGTTTGTAAGTGTAGGCCGTGGAAGTTCTGGCTGGAGCCGATTGCGGACAAGAATACGTAGGCTTCTTGCCGGTAGAGGGAGTGGATGTAGCAGCATTGGCATTTGAGGACGATGGAGTTCGAGCGGCATAGGCTTGCTTCCAATCATATCGTTTGACTGGGTCAGTGAGAATCTCATAGGCAGCACTGTACTTGGCAAAGACATCATGTGCCTTTTCACGATCATCTTCGGATTGCTGTCGATCGGGATGATACTTCTTGGCTGCCTTGCGAAATGCTTTCTTTACCGTCTCTTCATCGGCATCAAAGGGAACACCCAAGATCTCATAGGGATTGTCATGGCGTTCCATGATTGAATGATTCTGTGGTATAGGTGAAAACGACGACTTGTCGAAAAAAAAGACAACGACGACCGTCACAACGGTTTCACAGCAATGAACCTTCCAAAAAAAGAATGCATGGGAAAAACACACACAACCCAAAATCCTCCCGTGTCCCAATCCTGGTACAACGACAGGTGCATGCGGGATTGTCCGATCATTGCCATCGTGCACAGGATTTAACCGCTCCGGGGATGCGTGTTAGGAAGCCGAATGCCTGTGGAGAATCAAGGCATATTCTGGAAAAACTTCATTCGTGACACAATTCATTAATTGTTGTTGGAACGGAAAGCCGGAGGGAGTCAAGGTCAGTTAAGGTCTGGATTGTATTCTACGGGAAAAGCTACATATTTTATTCGCACCGCAACTTTTGGGGCTGTGTGAGCGCTTTTGCCCTGCAAAACAGACTAGCACGACTCCTTTTGGTTGGATCCATGATTTTATGCTATCAATGCTGTCGTTGGCTCCTCGTTCGGTGCCATGGATTGCGTTGCCGTTACCAAGAAACCTTCCATGTCATCAATGATGGATGATGCTTCTTGTTGCTTGTCTTCTTCTCCCTTGTTCTTATTATCGACCACCACCATCATCAGTGTGGCCAATAGTAATTGCTGAAGCTTTTGGGCCCGTTGCCTGTAGCCCAATTCGAACAAAACATTGGCCGTATTATTTACCATGGCCAAGGAAAAGGATGTATCGAAATGCAAATTACCTTGATTCTTCATGGTAAAGGCACATTGATACAAGAACAAAGAGGCTCGCACATGTCGCTCTCGCTGGTCCATGTGGTCGTGGCCCTTCATCATCCTACCCCCGGTACTTCTAGTGTTCAAGAAGAACTTGGGGTGGTTCTTCTTGTTGCTATTCGTAGTAGTAGCGCCAAAGGCCATACTACTGCTGCTGCTGCTGGATAATGATGAGGAGGATGATAAGAATGATCGTGCCAGTAATTGATGGGCCAAGGCCAAATTGAACAAAAAGATGACGGAAAGACAGTAATCACCACGTTCGTGTGGAAGACACGAGACGCGAATGGGTCGACGACTGATAAATCCTTCTTGTTCCTCCTTGTTGTCTTGCTTCATCGTCATTATGGTGATCCCGGCTGCTGCGATTTCTTCTTGTTGGTTGTTATTGTCACTAGTACTGGCGCTGGTCGTCGTGGTGGTGGTCTCACAAAGACGTTGTTGTTCTTGGCCGCGCCCTTGTGCTGGAGTCCTCATAGTAGTACGTTGTCGTCGCTTGGTGCTGGTGAGAGGTCCAGCGAGTCGTCCGTCACCATGACTACGGATAACAGACGACGACGACGAATCTTGTTGTGGCCGCGGGTTCCATGATCCATTCTTGTCGTAAAAGTTGTTGTTGTCATCGTCGTCTTCGTTATGGAGATGATCCTCCAAGATTGGTCGGGGACGACATTTCTTGCTGTTCCCTGTACAATCAAAAGATAGGATGGGTCTTGATTGCATACAAGAATTATCGTTGTAGTAGACAATATTTGGAGTAGCAGTACTACTAGCAGCGCTGTGGTTGCGTGCTGCTGTTTCTTGTAGATGGTTCTTCTCCATTTCTTGTACAAGCATTCGATTGCCAATGCGAAGACATCGAATGGCCTTTTGGTAATTCCCACACTCTATCAAGAAGGCACCTTGATTGTTGTATTGGATCATCATTTCTACAACATTCATCATCATATTGTTCATTGTAGTCGTGCGTTGTGCCGTAGCTAGCTAGCGAGGAACAGAACTTTTAGGATGATGGATATATGAGGGCAATGTAAATGGATGTGATGTAATGTGTAAAGTAGGCGAGAGAGCAAACTCACAAAGTATCGTAATTACTACTTTGGGAACCAAGTTTGGTTTGGAAAAGTGAGATCCATTGTGGAGATTTGGGCCACCATCCATGCCCAGCTTTCCGCTTTTACCGATCTATGCGTTTTTTCTACCTACGCGTCCTTAAATACAACAAAGCGTAAGATGCAACTTTACTGATTGCGTGTTGTTGTGGCCCCATAAGTAACTGTCCCTTCGTCAATGGTTCACGAGAAGTGGCACCAAGCCCTCGATGTGAAGGTGTCAATACTTGTACTCGTCGCAGTCCATAATCAACCATTCACGCTATTTTTCTAATAATGGAGCTATGCATTGCCCACACAAGGGTTATCTATAACTCAAACTGTGCTTCGTTGTTGCATGCTCTCTTGATGGGTTGGGATATTGCTATGCCCTCCTCATATTATAATTGTGAGAGCGATGCGGCGATGCAGTGGAATTATAGCACCGACATTGTACCGTTATATAGAGATATCTGGGGTCTATGTTGCTGGGCAACAATTTCATGATTCGGTTTTTTAGTTATTGGTCGTGGAATGAATCGTTCCTACATAGAGTAATTTGAAAGGATGGTATGGGATGTGGGATGAGAGTGATGGGAAACGTTTGGTATCCCACATGTAATGAAGAATTCATGAACGATTCTTGATTCTTGGTTCTTGATTCACACGGTCGTCAAAAAATTGGGAAAGATGGATGTAGCACTGTATACATGGATTCCTTTGCAATTTAGAATAAAAGGACACATCAAAATTGGGTTGCTGCAAAAGCATGTGTGACCCAGCCCACTGTTTTGATGGCCATTGCAGTCTCTGAAACTACCATGCATACACCCATCAAGTGCCGGAGAACGCATGCCAACCTGCTCAGTATGGCTACACTGTACCATTTGGAATAAGAAATTATTACTTTAAAAAAATATCGGAAGGCATGGAGATGGACTACCGACGGGCCTACGGACCCAAGGGAGCACTCACTGTTTTGAGTTGTCATGTTGAAAGTAATGCACGTGTTGTAGTTTGACGAACTGAACGTGCAGGACACGTGATGGAACAATGAGGACTAGCATTCGTATACTCCAACCAACCAATAGTTTCGTAATGATTGGGAACCAGTGGGAACAAATTGCATTTTTCAAAGCATTTTTTCAATGAAAATTGGCTCGTCCAAGAAGTGTCTTGACATCATATCATTGTTGCAAGATTCTTTCCATGACATTGGTTATATCCTCACGTTGACGTTCCTTGTAACCCCACTTTTCAAAGAATTGACTCCAAAACTTAGTATTCCATAAGAATAAACAAGAAGAATGGATGAGACATGAAAAAAAGACTACGGCAGATCAAGTAGTCGTCGTTGTTGTTGTTGCTGTTGTGGTCGTCACCATTTTTTGCTTCACTCACCTGATGTAGTTGAGTATCTAGAACCTCGTTGGAGGAAGAATTCTTGGCCACGGCTAGAATCGATGCTACATTTCTTTGGACAGCAGGATACTGTTTGGACAGTGCTTGCAGTATTCGAATCCCCCGTTCGGCGGTTCGAGCCGATCCGGCAGACAATTCTGGGGTTTGATGCATCGAAACCATGGCGGTTGGCATGATGACATTCATACCTATAATAATATCCAAAAAGTTAGTTTTGAGATTTTGACGAGAATTTCGAGTGCATCATAGTTCGAGTCAATACTCTGTTGTGTTTTTCGCTACTTACATGTCAAGGAAACCAAATCATCCGCCGTATCCGCTTCCATTTGGTTTTGCAAAGCTCCCCACAAGGCTGGGTGTATCTCGGGTTGGTCGGCCGGTGATTCGTCTGCCGTCAAGTAGGATACCATAAATCCTCGAATCCCGTCGGAATGGGAAAGTTGCGCTTGAAGATGGTCTTGAAGAATATTTGTTGGCGGTGGTTGATCGGATGACCCAAGATTGGAAGTAAGTGTAAAACCATGTTCGACTTGTTTGATAAAGGGGTCTTTGGCGAGTTGTTCCATGGTTGGCAATGGCAATGCCAGCAATGGTGAATGGGAAGAAACTACTTTGGACGCTGTACTATGCCACAACATGGATGCGGTGAATGCATCGGATTTGGACAAGGCCGCCATCATCATGACAAATGCACTTGGAAGGAACATTCTTCTATCCACAGAAACCATTGTTCAAGGGTAGGATGGGTGGAAAATGTGTTTTGACTGTGAGTGTGAAAGCTTTGTACCAGGTACTAGAGTACTTGGTAGCGAGAAAAGGCGAACGTTAACGAACGACGAACTGATGATGAGTCATCATCGGAGGCATTTTTCGCTACGGCACGACGAAAGTGCCGAACCACGCATCTCACCCATCTCGATGGCATCACCACGTTTCTCTGCGATTCATGTTTGGTGAAGGTACCTGGTGCATATAGTCACACAATAATGTTGACATTGAGAAACGTTCGACTTGGTCAGATCACTTCTACAATCTTCTTGTTCCTCACCCTCGTTTCCATTTCCCATTCCTTTCCAACACTTCGACCAACTATCATGACCAAAATCTCACGACGACCATCACCCCATTCCGATTCGACCAAATTACTGGCACTGCTTCCCATTCACAGTTCGAATCCATTTTGGAAGGCTGTTTCTATCTATGCTGCCACGGATGCTGTTGGGTTTGTCATTAGTGTCATGACAGGATCCCATGTCCATCTTGATTTGATTGGAACTGGTGCTTTTGGATTGGCCAGCATGTCTACACTATTGTCGGCGTCGTCGGCGTCGTCGTCGGCCTCTTCCTTGACCCAGAGCCAAAAAGTATCTTCGATAGCCGTCAGTATTTGGTCCATTAAACTTGCCACCTTTTTGTTTTATCGGGCAAGTCGGGTCGGTCATGATTTACGATTGGAAGAAACCTTGTCCACAATTGGTGGAACTTTTGGATTTTGGTTCATTACATTTGTATGGAATCTCTTTTGTTCCATGCCCTACCTACTGGGGTTATTATCCACACGCAGTAATCCTCTCTTGGTTCAGGTCGGTGGTATAGTGTACAGTATTGGATTGTTGATTGAAACAGTGGCAGATTTACAAAAATGGTGGTTCAAACAAGCCCATCCGGGAAAATATTGTAAAGTCGGATTATGGGCCCTCTCGCAACATCCCAACTTTTTTGGCAATTTGGTCTTGTGGTTGGGAATTTTGATTATGAATCTTCCAGCAGTCCTTCCTCATCCTTCATCTCCTTCGGGTCCCGGTTCGTATCGACGATTGGCTCTTGCATTGATTTCTCCCCTTTTCATGTGGTCCTTATTGTATGGGGAAGCAACAGGTGTGGTTACCAATGCCCACCAATTGGCACTGGACAAGTATGGACATGACATGGAATATCAAAAATACATTCAACACGTCCCAGTTTTGATTCCCAAGTTGTGGTAAATGCCAGTACTGTAGACTGTACAAGGACTACCTACGGTACTGTTATCAAGCCTACCTAGTAGTCCCAACGTTTGGTTTGGTGCACGCTGGAATCATGTGGGTCCGCTTTCTTGTTTGGTTGTGTTCCCCATGTGGTGGACAGCGCCTATCCGATGGGCCCTTGGACTGTGAATTTTGCATTCGCACCAAATAAAGAACAATGTTGGGAACCATGGAATCTCTAAACAAGTTTCTTTTGTGCAAAAGTGATTGAGTAGTAGTAATGAAACGATAGAAAATGGTTAACTGTAAGTGAACTCCATCATGTCACACTTGTCATTAGATGTCCACTGACGATCTGTATCGGTACGCGCAACAGCCTTGATAACATCTACCTGCAAAATACATTACTTTGTCCATTTCTGTGTTTTGTTCTCATCATTTTACTCCTGAGTGTCCATGCGAATCGAGGCTCAAAATCAATGTCTCTGGCTAAACTGGTACAAGGTGTACGGTCATTTGCAAATGCCTGACCAGGGGATGTTGTCTACCCCCTTATGTTCTTTGCTGCCCTTGCCGGCACAAAAAGCCCAAAACTATGCATTGCATGCCCTTTACGTTCCACCGTTCGTTGGTTCTTCCTTTCTATGGATTGCCTTGAGGGTCAAACTCCACTAAATAGCGCATAGGGATTGTTTGCAACAAGTTCTTCAAGGAATTGTGTCATTTAGAGGTCATTGTAAAAGTGAGAGAAATGTTGCAAGATTTGTCAGTTGACGCCCAACAACGTGGGAACAGTCCCGGTGAATTGGTTATTAGAAGCATGGAAGGTGTACAACAATCGAAGCTGTCCAAGCTCTCTCGGGAATGGCCCTTGCAACGAATTGCCTTGAATCAGTAACGACCTCAGAAAAGATTGCATGACAGAAGCGACCAATTATTTACATGGTACATAGCAAGTGACCATTTCACTCTGCCGGTAGCGCTAGTAGCAGTGAATGTGTGATGAGAGTCAAGAACCATGCGTACCAGTTTTAACCAAGAAATCATAATAGAAATGATGCTTGACCGGCGATGCTCGACTGTTCGGATTGTTGGCTGTAACGGTAAGGTTTACCGGTATTTGGCGGCCCGCGTCGTTTTACATCGCGCCGTCAAATCACAATTCACCCCTCGAGGCTCGCTGTCGAAGGAGTCGACACTTCAGGCATCAATGACGTCAGAAATTCCTCAAATCCAATCAAAATTACGTACGACATCTTTCGTTGCATCTGGAACTATCCGCTGATTGGCCAGTTCAAGAAAAAGACCCAACGGTGCAGGTAGAATGTACTACGTGCAATTATGTCACGATGTCACGATGTCGGAAACCCGTCGAGAGATCGCCCACACCTGCGTCACATCGCGGAGCCAGGTCCACGTTCAAACACTTTCAGGCAACTGTACCAGGTAACAACGAACTTGATATCGGTGGATCCGAATACTCTCGCTACCGGTAGTGTAGTTAGTCAACAAGAGAGCATACCAACTGTTGCGAGTGGAAATCTGGAGATTACAACAGTTAGACGAACAAGAAGGCAAAGACTACATCATTTCATCTTCCTTGTGATTCATTAACGGAAAACAAATATTTCTTCAAAATGAAACTGTTGACTGTGAAAACGATTCTTGGTTTGGCGGTTTGTGGCTCGACGGCCGCTTTTTCAACGATATCTCTTTCTCCTCTACGTTCCTCTTCTCCTCTCCGTTCCTCTTCTCCTCTTCGTTCTTCTTCTCCGCTCTTTGCGGCTCAAACGGGTGACGACTTTAACCCTACCGAGTCCTCTCGAGTTCGCAATGCCTACATGGAATGGTGTCGTAATTACAACAAACCGTACGATGAAATGCGACTCAATATCTTTGCTGAAAACTTTTTGCGCATGGAAAAATACGCACAACAAACGGGAGAACAAGTCAAATTTAATGAATACGCGGATTTGACCACGGATGAGTATCGTGACATGCTCCTGTCCCAACAACAACAACGTAGTATTTGGTCGCCCCCTCCCAATGATTGGCGACGGGGGATTGCCGAAACCAATCCCAAGGGATACGAGACGGTAATGCGATTGTTGGCCTATGTCCAAACCGGCTTTGTGGGTACCGTGATTGGAAGTTTGTGTGTCTTGCCCGCTCAAGCCTTGCACTATCTCTACTTGGTGGATTATTCCTATACTACCTATGCCCAGTGGGAATGGGACCTACTGGCCGCCGCTGTGCAAGGAGCTCTTTTTGCCAATGTCTACCGATATGCCGTTCGAAGTGATCTAGACAATGAAACTCTTACCAGTCGATTGATTTGGTCCTTTATCATTGTCAAGAGTTTGGTCCGAGTGACGGTGACTCCGGATTGTGCCGCCTATACTTGGTTGTATTGTGCTGAACCATATTATGTTTTGAACGATCAAATGGCTGCCACCTTGGCCATTAACTTTATGGAAAGTATGGCCCTCTTCATTCCAGTGGCCAAGATTATGAAATCCTTGCTCCGAAAAGGAAGAATTCCCTTTTACGATGGTTACGAAGCATAGACATCTTTTCTTCGCTTCATTCTCCTTTTCTTCATGAATCCCATATCAAGATAACGATGACACACCAAGTAACCAGACGAAGACTCCATTTCTTTTTCACCTCACATTTAAATCTTTGCTTCATTCTGACTCGTATGTTACACTGCATGATCTAACGTACATAGTCCTATAGTCACTACTACCGTATTCTTCACTAGGATTTTCCTCTTGTGTTCTGTTTTCTACTATGCTTCCTACAGATACAAAGGACGACGAGTGTGCCTCCTCCTTCATGTTCATCATTGTTCAATGGCAGAGTTTTCTCATCTTTTGTGCCATCCCAAGTGATGTTTTTGCGCGCATAAATGTCGCGGAGAAGGTTTCGCAACGCCTTGTACGAAAGGACATTCTCTGCTTTTTCGCTTTCCAGTCTAGTACTGGTCATGTCTGCTTGGTTCTGTTGCTGTTTCTTCCTCCTGTCTTGACCGCATCTCACTCTGGCATTTCTCCCTCTTCGATGGACACATGGACAAAATGATTACTACAATAAATCACTAAATAGACACCTACTACACTACTTTTTATTTCACATGTAGTATTGGCTGACTACCTGATAAAAACTTGTTCTACCGGACGAGTAGGTTCTTTTCATAATCACGCAAAGTGTTATCGTAGAACTTAGTACATTTTATACGTAAAGAAAATTTGCCTGTAGAGTACCACGGTGATACAAGCACGGCCGAAGTACGCGCAGTTGTGACAACGGTTGCCCATGCTTGTATCTTTGTAGAAACAACTACAATCCATCTATCTAGTGTATCAATTAGATAACTATCCTAT
>SWEM01000867.1:0-10463 GCA_019593585.1 Nitzschia palea | reverse complement strand
TAACATAGTCTCTTCAAGACCAATGGGTGTGATCACTCTGAACCCGAATCCTGATTTCCGTAACATCTCGATCAAGGGAATGGTGATTGCTAACCAGATTGCGGGGCCAGCTCCATTGCCTTGTCCAACTCCGTGTAGTGGGATTCCTAGGGCGCCGTATCCACGTGCCTTTTCCCCAAAGGCAGTTCTCACATGGTGATTCAATGCTTGGAGAGTACTAAACATCGTGAGGCAGGTTTCCTTGGAAACGCCCAGGCGCTGCATGCAGAGTGAGGCAACAGTGTGTACAATCCGGTCGTAGCAAGACTTAGCATCATTGCTGCAGACTGCGGCTGGCCGGCGCTCCAATCGAATCGTGTCGAGTGATAGGATTTTGTTCAGGCTACATGTGGCAGCTCGGCGTCGTGGGACCCCCCCATAGACTTCGTCAGGGAGGAGGCGTAGCTCTTGGGCCCGATGGACCATTTTCCTTGCAACTCTCTTATTCACCATGTTGAACATGGCATCAAACAGGACAATAATACGAAGTTTTTGAACGTGGCGTGAAGTTTTCTTTTTCGGTATCATGACATCGGTTGCCTCTTGCCATTGAGTAGGGCTAAAGCCGACCATGTATGGAATACTTGCTAATGATGCATCCACTTCGGCAACCATGTGGTGCTGTGTTCCAGCAATATAATCGCAGAAGAGCGGGCTATAGTGACTGGAGCCTGTGCGGACGCGCATTTTCTTCCAACCCCTGCAGTGTTCGTCGGTGGTGGCGGACCCACATATTTTTGGTAAGCGGCGTATACATTGTGGCATTTTCAGCTCGTCGATAAACATTCTGGTATAGTGTGTCACATTTATTGCAGGTTGAAATGTACCTTCCAGGACTTGCATGGTGGCTGATGTCTGGGCCATGTATCCAAAGTCTGCCAGTAATGACCCAGTTAGGAATGGAGTGTCTTTAGCTTGTGTGAAACGGCGTTGTCCTTCAGCTATGCATGCTTGCTCAATATCGATTCTGGAGAGGCACTCGATGGTAGTGCCGTTAGAAGAGGTGTATTCAACCGTGCTGATAGCCATGTGTTCTTGCGGCTGCATGACCGTTTTTATCTTTCTAAAAATGGACCTTGTGTGATATGCATTGGTTCGCTGTTTGGTCTGTGCTTCTACAGATGTCCCGTATTTTTGGGCACGCCGTTTGTCTACTCTCAGTTCAAAGTTTTTCCGTCGTTCCATTTGGTTCTTCTTATGCTGTTGCCAATCTGCGATTGCGGAATTCAGTTTGTTTTGGATGACTCCAGAGGACAGTTGGAATGCAGTAGGTTCATTCACTTGTCGCATCAAGCGTCTGATGGCTTTTACATCAACTTTGACCTGTTGTCGCTTTAATGCCAAAAGTTTCCATAGTTTCCTTCGTCGATATATGATTCCTAGTTCATCGGTGAACAGGATTTGGCTGGTGTAGAAACGTCGGCATTTTCGCCTCGCCCGACTTCGAATATCTTGTTGAATGTGAAGTATTCTATTGTATTGGATTGCGTCGTGTACCTGGAACTGTCCGTCTTGTGCTTTCTTCTCGAGTTCAAATGTTTTCTCTTTGATGCGGTGAAGTGCACATTGGTCTTGTACGTATTTATTGTACCGCCGCATGGCAAGAGGATCCTTGATTGGGAGACTGTCGATCGGTCTCTTCTCCGGTCCTGGGGCCATGAAGCCAAATAAGGATTCCCGCTCTATGTCTAGCCACAAAATCCGGTGGTCGGAATCAGGGTAGACCTCCCCGAATCCTGTCATTCCTGCATTTGCAATGTGTAGGCTGGGGCTGGTCCAGACACCGTCAATGGGGGTATTGCTATTGTTTTTGTTGCATGTTGCTACTCTGGACAAGGTTGGGTGTGTATGGTGCAATGCATCTACCAAGCCCCAGGAGTTTATCCATGTTGCTGTTTCCCCGGTGTGTATATCTTCATTGGCATCCAATCCTATAATGATTAAGTCACCGTTATCTTTCCACTGTCGTATCCACACGTCAAGGTCCTCGTAAAATGCTCTCCTAGGGTTCCTGTGTCCTGGTGGTGTCGCTATTGCATTGAAGTAATATTCATGTTGCGAGAACACTGTAAATGGTCGGTTTGTGGTGTCTGCAACCGGACGGTAGCCTGATATAACTCGGACTTGCATGCCTTGCTTTCCGCGTAATAATGTCCAAATCCATCTTCCGAGACCTGTTGGGTCTGTGCCATGTTCTATTTGTCTCACGCAGAGGTCTTGGTCAAGGAAATGTCCGGTGCCTCCGTGTAGAATGCGTCTGGTGCTCGGGCAATGCTGGTTAGTGGCCGATTCAGTGTGAATAGTGGGAAATTTTCGCTTCCATTTTTGAGATGGTGGTAATATTCGTTCATGTAAGTTAATTTCTTGTATACCGAAATAACTGAAGTTGTGGTCCTGGATGACCTGAAGGATGGTGTCTGACTTCAGATTATTTTGTATGGGGAGTCCATTGACATTGTGGAAACCAAATCGTACGTGTCTTGTGATGCGATGCCTGTTGAGTTGGTGTCCCCAAGTACTATTAGAATCCCTGTCCCGACTGGTTCGTATGGGCCGACGTCCTCGCTGTCGAGGGAGCGAGGAGTTGCCCTGTCGATTAACCGTAATCGCCGGCGCTGTCGGCTGCAGCGCCGGCCCGTTCCCGGTTGGCCGAGGGTGTAATTCGGTTGGTGCATGGTGTAGAGACCCGCATGCGTTCAAGTTCTTCGCGAGCTTTCTTTAATTCTTCTCGTTCCAGTCGGAGCGCCTCGAGCAATTGTCGGCTTTCCTCCTGTGACTTTGCGGCTAATTCGCGGCTCTTGTCTCGTTGCAATCGATAATGTGTTGAGCTTTTTGCTGTAGAAGCATCCCCACCCACACTGGATTTTTTGTGGTGAATTGTGGCCGGGATGTCTGCAAAGGTGACCTCCTTATCTTGTCTGTCAGATTCGTGTGACGACAGGCTTAAATCATCATTTGTTCCGCGTTGGCTCGTCTTTGCCGTGTCACCAGCATGAGGTCGATTGTAGAGGTCTCCAAAGGAAGGGGCATCGGCTTTTTGATTTGCCATTGCCGAAATTAGAGTTTCGACTGTCGTTTGTGGTTTTCCATCAACCATTGGTATCGATCCAGATGGGTTTCCTGTTGATACCATGGGTGTTGTCCCTGTCGGTTGGATGGGAAAGATAGGGCGTGTTTCTACTTTTTTCTTCTGTCTCCACGCGTCTCCCATGCCAAAGTAGTCTTCAGCCACCATACGGATGGCTTCGATATCGCGATCAGAAACAGATTTGTTCTTTGAAGGGTCCCATGTGACACCTTTGAATGCTAGGAGCCCTTCTCGTGTAAACCACCCTTTGGTGCCAGTGCCAAAACGGTGAACACATTCGGGAATCATATTCCGAAGGGCATCATAGACTTGGGGTGCATATTCTTTGGTGGTGACAAGGTTGGTTTCATTGGAACCCTCTTGCCACGCTTTGTCCACCGATAGAACGAGGCGTGCCGCAACCAATCCTTGTGGATGGAGATTTTTTAAGTAGCGTCTAAGGGTCATTTTGCCATTTGGTTTTGTGGGTTTATCAAGGTTCAGGATATATGGCGTTTTGATCACTGTAGTGTGATCTTTGATTAGATATTCCTGTTTCTCACGCATATCAATCGCTGCCATACGTAGATCTGGCGTGGAGCTTTTGCCCTCGTCCGAAGAAAAGCAGGGGACTAGTCGGAGCGCAGCTCCCAATGGTTTAATGGTCCCATGTTTTTTAAAAACTTCTGCAATGATTGGTTTATATACCGGGCCATGGAACAAGTCCATGTCCAAGTGTAGAGCAGATGATGGTTGAACATTATTGACCCACTGTGGAGATCGCCCGTTTTCCAATTTAATGGCACGCCAGCTAATACCCATCCTGACATGAGGAGGGATGTCTGCAAGGCGGGAAATTTCTTGTAGAAGGTCATCACTATGCATATATTTATTGGAACCAAAGAACCATTCTTTTTGGTCGTCCCGGATCAGGAAGACGTCTGCAGTACGTAACTCTGCCAGTACCTAATCTACGTAGCATCTACGTAGGACAGCTCGATAGCCTTACTACAATGACTACCACTAGTGTGCAACCCCAGCTCAACCCATACGCGCCTAACACTCAAGAACCAGTGTGGTTCAAGTATCAAGTTCGTATGGAGATTGCAGTGGAGGAAAAAACGGATCGGGTGAATGTGGCGGGCATTCTCAAAGACCTGTTGCGCCGCGTGGGCCGCAACCAAACCATGGTTCAATTTCAGGACACTGAAGGACAGGAATTCACGGTTGCAGAATTTCCAACAAATGCATCCTTTGGCGATCGTTTCAAAGTTACCCAGATTGCAAAGGAAAAATTACAAAAAGGTAACATTGGGATTTTTTGTCCGCACCCCTATTTCCTTCGGAAATTTTAAAATCGCCATAGGACACCAGTGGTTACGCGAGAAGAAAGTCTACCTTCGCGAGCAGAATCTACCTTTCCACTACGGTACTGACTTGAGCCTCATTGGCTACTATATCCTGGAACATCCCTGGTTTGGAAGTGCAGACGTGGTCATCAACACCATCGGAGCAGCATGGGCAGAATCTACCAAAGAACGTGGTCAGGACGATGATGAACAGCGGATCGAGCAAATGGCAAAAGATGGACTCATTGTTCGGGGTGAGAACATTGACATCCCATATAGTGTGGAGCGCAGCAAGCTCACTGTCAAAGCACCCAACAACAACAAGCCTTCCTTTTCGTGCGAAGCGTGGCACGTCTACGTCCCCAGAAAGTATTTTGCTGATGCCGCCTTCATCAATGACCTCGCCGTCCTTGAAGCACAAAATCTTCCACACATGATACCCCAAGCCCTTGCTAAAAACAATCCAGCAGTGTTTTATCAGCGTATGGCTCATCACTCCCGATTTATGCATGAACACCGCAATATTACCGTGTACAATGTTAATGAAGATGACTTCAAGAAGATGGAGATGATCGAAGTCCACAGTTCAAAAAGATACACTTCCCTGTGGGCACTAATGGAGGGCAATGATCGCATTTACCGAGCTACCCATGATCCACACAATGCCTGTGTCAACGTGTCGGTCAATGCCCAAGATTATGAGACAACACTAACCTGGCTCCGCCAACACAACCAAAAATTTTCGTTTGGCCCCTACATCAAGGTATCCCTAATGAACAAATCTGCAGCCAGCACTCGGTCCGAACGATATTCCAAGGTCTTCACTTCTGTATCTTCAGACGACGGATCATTCGATCCAAGCACCATTGTCTCGGCAAAATCCAAGAACCCATGGGCCCGTCCCCCCCCGATGGAACTAGTATTTGATGTTGAGGATGACGAGCAATTTCCGAATTTACCCACCAAGTCCCCAGTATCCACAGCAGAAACGGCAGATACCACGTCCATTCCCACCATTGGACCACAGGAAGTCGAAGCACTAGTGGCGAGGGCCCTTGAGGACCAGGAAAAACGATTCAATGAACAACTGGATAGGCTATCGACGAGACAACAACTTATTGAGGAATCCCTCAATAAGCTAACAAGCAAGCTCAAAGAGACACTTAACGAATTGGCTGAGAAAACTGTCGAGGCAATGAAGGGACCCAATATGCCTTTTTTTACCAAGGCTGATGCCACCCGAATGATGGAAAAGCAGAACCACATACAAGACAAGACCCAGGAACAACTCAATAAGATCCTAAGCTTACTCAACAGCCACCATGACCACAACGCATCAGCAACAGCACAGTCTCCACCTCGGAAAAGCCCTCGCACTACAGATGGGACATCCACTCCCGTCCAAGCAAATAAACAAGGATACGACCAAATCATGTCTGAAGTACGACATGAGGAGGTCGGCAACAACTAATGCCCCTACGGCAGACATCTCTTGGCCACAATATCACGCAGCATCATACACCACATGATTTCTTCCAATGGAAAGGAACCGACTCAGACTACCCTCAAGACACGACCACAACAATAGCCTTCCAAAATGTGCATGGACTGCGAACACAACAGACCAATCTTGAGACGTCACTTCACGAACTCATTGATAACATGGAGCACAACCACATTGATGTGTTGGGGATCTCTGAACACCATATGGCACTCGCCAACCACTCAGCAAGAAGACACTTATATGATGCTATGAAGAAAATTCGACCAGGAAAAATCATGCACCAATTCAATTCCGGCCCTGAAACAGACAGGTTTTCAAGGCTCATTGGTGGCACAGGTTTAATAGCCATCAATGCGATAACCGGTCGTATTCAACCAGGAGGACGAGGAGGCGACGCGATGGGGAGATGGAGTGTTATGCACTTGCGGCGACACCACCTTCCACCGATAACAATTATCTCCATTTACCAGGTCTGTCCAACCCCAACCAACACCATCGGGGACACGGCATGGCACCAGCAACGTCGATACCTTGACCTCAACAATCGACAGGAGCATCCCCGAGAAGCATTCATGACGGACCTCATCAAGTACGTCAAGGATATGCAGAACAAACAACACTCAATCATCATCGGAGGAGACTGGAATGACTGGCTCGGTTCCAGACAATCCAAACTAATGCAAATGTGCACTACTCTGCAACTCCTTGACCCATGGACAACCATGCAACCCAATGACCTCGATTTCGCCACATACGAACGTGGTCAACACCGAATCGACTCCATTTTCGTTAGTCAGGAGCTGCAACCCGCGATATCGTCGATACAATACAGTCCGGGAGGAATACTGTGCTCGACTGATCACAGAGCTGTGAAAATCACCTTTCACACCAAAACCTTATTTGGTTATATCACGTCACCACCACCACAGCAACCAACACGAGCACTGCGATCCAATGATAAACACGCTGTGACACTGTTCATTGAACAAATGTACAACGATTTGGTCCAACAAAATGTGTTTGAACGCAGCACAAATCTAGACTCGGAAGGTTCATGCGAACACCAACTCGCGGAACAAATCGACGCTGAACTCGGGAGAGCGGGAGATAGGGGTGAAAAATGTGTGCGCCGACGACGCGAACCGTGGTACTCGTCTCTTATCGCAGAAAAACGACACACTGTATCATTACTGCGATACTATGTGAAAGGTCTACGAGCCAATATAGATCGCAGCCCGGTCATTCAACAACGCTTGAAAAGAATCCATGTGGATCTGTTTCTACCAAGCACATTAGATATAGCCATCCAAGTGCTGAAAAACCACGAACAACAACTCCGCGACGCCATACAAACTTCGGAAATTCAACGACGCACGAGCCTGGCCACCAGCGCTGATATGGCAGAAACTCAAAATGCGACCGACAAAGCTCGCTCCATACGCCAAATCAACAAAAATGAGCAAAATATCAAAACATGGAAAATACTGACATTCATGTCAAACAAAGGAAAAACACAGAAGTTAGACCAGATTGAAATTCCAGCTTCATGGCCCCCTATGTCCGTGCCCTTTGCCCCATTTGCAAGCCTCGAGGACCCCAAAATAACCACGCAATGGCGGACAGTGTACGACCCAAAGGAAATAGAACATTATCTCCTCATTCGAAACTGCCAGCATTTTGGGCAAGCCCATGGTACACCCTTCACAATGCCTCCACTAAGTGAAGACATTAACTGGGAAGCAACAACGGCATCATCGGACGAAATACTGACTGGGTCCTACACACACAAAGACAACATTAGCACACTATGCCAACACTTCCTCCAACAATGCCATGCAACAGCACATCTTGACGGTGTGATGCCTCTCCTTACGAAACAGGACTTCCAAGGAAAAATCAAAGTATGGAACGAGCGCACGACGACCTCTCCATCTGGTCGACACCTCGGGCGATACAAGGCCTTGTACGCTAGAGGCAGGTACACTGCCGGATCAGACGACGACGTCAAATTTAAAGAAAAACAACAGGCTATAGTCCAAGTCATTCTCTGCCTCTTGAACTACTGCATCCGGAATCGATACCCACTGAAACGCTGGTGCAAAGTCATCAATACTATGATCTTTAAAGACCAGGGAGTCTACAAGATACATAGATTGCGAGTGATCCACATATTCGAGGCTGACCTCAATTTACTCTATGCTGTGAAATGGCGGCAACTGATCCGACATGCAGAGAATCACAACCTCATCAACCCAGGGCAATATGGAGGACGACCAGGGTATGAGGCAACGTCACTGGCTTTACTTGAAGAACTACGACTCGACATATCTTATACTACTCGTCGCACACTAGCCACATTTGACAATGATGCAGCCAGTTGCTACGACCGCATCATTGTCAACCTTGCATCACTGATTAATCGACTACATGGATTGCACAAGGATGTCACTGCCCTTCACGGAACAGTACTGTCAAACACGCACTATAATCTACACACGGCTAACGGAGTGTCCGAGTCCTCCTACAGCAACAGTCCTGAGACACCCTTGTACGGCACAGGCCAAGGCGCAGGCAACTCTCCCGGCATATGGCTCTTGATCTCCAGTGTCCTCTTCAATGCATTTGACTGCAAAGCACACGGAGCCACATTCATAAGCTGCGATGGGACGATCAAAAACGTATGGGGTTAACAGGGTTCGTTGATGACACAAATGCAGTAGTCAACACGCTCTTCCCGCAACATGATGCTGACCCAAAAGAAATAATCCTCTCCCTACAACGGGACGCTCAATTATGGACAGATCTCTTATTTATATCTGGCGGCAAACTGGAACTCTCTAAGTGTTCCTACCACATACTACAATTCCAATTCAAGTCGGACGGTACACCAGTTCCAATCCGGGAAGCTAGCCACCCAGCACTACAACTGATGGACCCCTCCGACTCTCAAACAGTAGCAGTATCCTGTCTGCCTGCAAGTCGAGCCCACAAAATCCTTGGACACTGGAAGGCCCCCTGCGATTCCAAACAGAGAACACAACTTACAGCTTTACTCAGTAAAGCAAACACCCAATCCATCCTAATAGCATCGAGCCCTCTCACACGAACAGGTGCTCACCTGGCCTACATGGGTCAATATGTTGCCAGCTTGCGGTACGTCTTACCACAATGTTGGTTCTCTGCAACAACGTTACAGCACAGTGAAAAGAAATCCATGCAGAGAATTCTATCCAAATGTGGTTATGCCAGAACGACGCCTCAAGCGTTACTATATGCTCCGAGTGAATTCGCAGGCGCTGGATTTCTTCACTGGACGACCATTCAAGGTGAAGGCCAGGTGAAACACTTTCTCAAGCACTGGCGAACCCACACAACCGAATCCCATCTACTCAAGATTGCTGTTAGCTGGGCGCAATGGCAAGCTGGCACAGGAAAGTCAATCATGGCCGATGTAACAACACCACTCCCATATCTGGAATGCCGCTGGTTATCATCCCTTCGCTCCTTCCTACAAACCATCAGAGGACACATCATAATCGACACGGACTTTGTACCCAGGGCAGAACGGCACGGTGACAGACCTATCATGGACTTAGCTCGGGAAAGTCCGGGATTCACATTGTCGGACTTGAAGTACATCAACTACTGCCGCATGTACCTGCATGCCTACACAATCTCAGACTTATTGAATGCTACAGGCAACAAACTCCTGCCACACATGTTCGAGTGCGAACGACCACCATGGTTCGACCACAATATGTATACAATTATCCAGAAACAGCCAAGCCATTATCAGCGACGCTTCCAGTGGAAACGTTTTTGCCGCATGTTGTGTCTGGAGGATCTCACTCTCAGCCCGCAATTTCAACTTGACAAATGGACAGTCTCTGCAGATGCCCTTCGCCTGCGCCGTGAGGCATATATTCAATATCAACCACGACACATGGTGTACGTCTGGCATCACAACTCCTATTGTATAGCCATACGACATCACAATTTACCTCACCATTACCAGCTCATGGAACCATCCGATTGGACCCCAACATCTGAGAGTACACCTATCGATATCCTGAAGTATTACTCTCCTCGGCGATTCGAGATAGCAGCACCACAACCCACCCGCACCCACATACATCAACAACCTTCGATACAAGGAGACTTCAAGGAGTACTGCCTCCTCCTCCCAAAGTGGGAACAAGAACTTCTGCACTACACCGAATGGCTAATGCAACCCTTCGAAATCATGCACTTCCTACACACCCACCTACAACACAAGGATAAACTTCTAGTCGTGTCAGATGGATCCTCAATCGACACCATTACAATGAGCTACGGCTTGGTCGTGGGAACCGAGAGTGGGATTGACATGGTCGAAGTCATGGGCCCCGCAAATGGCATTCCATCCTCCCATCGGGCAGAGTGCACAGGCGTACTTGCGGGAGCGGCCTTACTCAAACATCTGAGAGAGTTCACACACATCGACTACCCAACTAACACCGAAACC
>SWEM01000866.1:0-10481 GCA_019593585.1 Nitzschia palea | reverse complement strand
ATCGCCTTTTGATACACCTACAACGGTATATCGGTTTGGTCGACCCCCGCAAATTCACCATATGTTGATGATCACAGGTAGGATACTACCGTACCGGTACTGTTAATTACACTCACTGGATAGTGGATAGGGGCATATTTCACATATTTCCTGGAAATCTCTCATACAGCCTGCAATTTCTCCGCATGCACACTACCTAACCCCACTACCCACTACAGCCAATATACCAGGTACCTAGTAGCAGCTACACTTTTCGTCGCCATCAAGGTACAAACCAACGCGAAGAGAGTTTTACATGCATGGATAGGAGGCAGCAACAGTCATCGCTAACAATCGTGCTCCTCGGCGAGTCTGCCTCCTGGCTGGTGTGACAATTGCACTACTACTACAGGAGGCTGGAAGATAGTAGCCAGCCACTATAAAATATGCTATTACTACTACTACCTACCTAGCTAGCTAGCTAGACTTGTAGTACTTTTCCATGATTGGAAGACGCAGAAGTGCGAAAAACTTAGCAGTAGGAATTCTAGTACTGATCCCTGTAGAAATTACTACCGTCATGACTGTCTCCATCAAAGGTAATGCTCACCCCGGTGCCGGTACCCCGCAGAAGGAATACCTCTATGCGCTTCGTTTCGAACAGATTGTCAAGGAAGGCGTTGGAACGGTAGCTTTGAACAGCATTTTCGGAAATTTCCTTCGCAAGATGCAGCAGCATGCTCCGTACCCGCTTGTCGTGACCGATACGCATGGCATTGACGTTGATTTCAACAACCCGATCCCAGAGGAAGGCTTTAAAGAACGGTTTGCTGTGGATATTGCGGATGAAAGGAAGCAGAAACTAGTTCTCTTGGGTTTCCACCTCACGACCACCACACCACTTTCCACCCTGAAGAAACACATGTTCGACTACCTCCAGACCCATGGCATGTTCGTCCGACCCCATGCAGGAGGGTTTCATAACGGTGTAAAAAATACCTACCTTGGATATATTGGCCTCGAAAATCCCGCTACAGCGAATATCCAAGATCTTGCTGAAGAAATAGTTAATGTTATGAGGAAGTATTGGGAGAAGGATAGCAATTGGCCTGACACCACCAGAACACAATTCGAAAACGATTATCCTAACGTGATGACCCCGCAGGGTCCTGCAATCCCCATAGTGGTTGAACGAGCCAAGCATTCTGCTACATATGAGAAGAAGAAAGTTTATGCAGATATTCTTCAGGTCATCACACCAAGCAACTATGCCAAAGCTGCTAGAACCCTCATTGATGGAGCTTTCCTTAAAGACAAGACTATGCCCGAAGGTTACGTCCCAGCAGGCCTGCGCAAAGAGGATCCAGACGTCTACTATGACCTCCTTCGAGAACAGGCCAAATGGCTCCACAATCACCGCAATATTCAAATTCACAATGTCCCCCCCCACCGATGCGAGAGATCTCCAATATTTCTTAGCATCCAAAAAGAACACAATGATCCATCGTATCTATATTGATTCCGCACGCCACAGAGTACACATCTCGACCACGGCCGAGCATTACTCACAAGTGCAGAAATGGGTAACTAAAGAAATCACCAATGCTGCCCTGCCTTACAATCCCACTATTCCAAATGGAAAAACAAAGTCCACCTCCTCCCCCGGAAAAGCCACCTACTCCCAAATGTTCACCTCCCGCACAACCAAGTCCGATGGATCATTCGACAGCACCATCAAAACGGCTAAACCCAACGCCTGGTATAAAACACGATCTGTGCCGGTTATGATCGATTTCAGCGCCGATGCCGAAGCTTTCCCTCCCCTTCCAACACAAGAGTGTCCCAAAGTAGATGACCCCACGGCTGCTGCTTCTAAAGTCTCACACTCCGATGACACTACGATCAAAACCGCCCTGGCTTCCGCTGTCCAGGATCTAGAGGAACAATACGCGAAGAAACTCCAGGCACTGACCAACACCATCAATGACAAGATCCGAAACATTGAGCAGACCATCATCAAATTCGAGGCCATGGATACAAAGCTGGATCTTTTACTCAGTCGATTTACAGTCACTGCCCAAGATGGTTGGGGCACCGCAGTATCGACACCAACACGAAAAACAAAACGGAGAGACGCGAAACCGACCCCACCCGCAGCAAGGAAAAACCACTATGATGTCTTGCAAATTCAGGATGACGACTCCACTGACATGGATTATGAGTCCAACATGCCCAACACCCAAAGTCCCGCCACCTCCACCAGTTCGGTGCTGGAGGGGCGACGCAAATAGATGCTCCACGGGACATCTCCAATCACGGCACATTTTCGCATCAATGACATGGGATCCGTTGGATCACATGAATGCTACGATCATCAATGGAGAGGAGACACGATCACGGCACCAGACGTCCATGACACCTGTATTGCATTCCAAAACGTGAGAGGGCTACACCTCCAAAACTCCGATAAAACCATCGAATTCTTAAGTCATGAGCAAGCGGCTATCCCAATCGATGTCCTGGGGATATCCGAAATAAACCTGGACACTAGCAACTTCCGAGTTCACCAAAAACTACGACAAGGACTTGCAAGATCATTCCCCGGGACAGCTACTATGCAAGTAGATTCCAGTACAGCTGCAGCTTCATCAAGTTACAAACCGGGCGGCACTGGCATCATCACTATCGGCAAGATGACATCACGACTGGAACCCAACGGAAGAGGGGGTGATACAATGGGGAGGTGGAGCTTTATGCATTTCAGGAGAAACCGACAACCACCCTTAACTATCATCTCCGCGTATCAAGTATGTCCGTCTCCTACCAACAGCATCGGGAACACGGCCTGGCACCAACAAAAGCGTACACTGATGGCTCAAGGTCGTGACATTCATCCACGGAAAGCATTTATTGACGACCTCCTTGCCCTGATAGCAGAGCTGCATGCCAAACAACATGATATAATCCTAGGGGGAGACTTCAATGAAACTCTTGAAGACAAATCATCCGGACTTCTCCGTTTGGCGACTACTGCACATTTGACCGACCCATGTTCACATCGCTTTCCAACTCATGCTAAATTCAAATCCCAGCGGTATGGTTCAAAACGTATTGACTCGATCCTGGTGTCACACCGACTTTTGCCCATAATCTCAGGTATTGGATACACCCCTTTTGATTACCTAATTGACAGTGACCACCGAGCCGTCATGCTGACACTCAGCACCAAAAAACTATTGGGAGATGACGTGGATTTCTTGTCCCCAAGCCAGTTCCGAGGAGTCAGAACTAATGACCGGATATCCTGTACGACATACATCGAACGTATCCATGACCATCTAGTTAACAACAACGCATTCGAACTCCAAAAACATTTAGATAATGACATTGCTTCCCCAGCACTAGTGGAAACTCTTGACAAACTGGTTGGACAAGGCGGAGACTCAGCCGACAATGCCTGCAAACGAAGGCGACCAGAGTTTTACTCTCAACCATTGGTAAATCAACGAATCCTAACTGGTGCCTATCGAGGCCACTTACAAGGACTCCGTCAGGGGATTGATCGCAGCCCAACCATTACCGCACGTCTAGCCCGCAGAGGCATCTCAATTGACCTTCCCAACACCGTTTTCGAAGCATCTGCCCAATATCACAAGGCACTCCACAATCTTCGCCAAGCGCAGAAAAACCACACCACCACACGCCATGCCGAGATCGCAGTAGCAGCCATCACCTCTGCGGAGACAACTCACAATGCTACGAAAGCCAAAATCTTACGAACCATCGACAAATCAGAACGATACCGTGAGACTTATAAAATTCTCAATGCAATTCGAAGGCGGAATGGCACCATTCAACAACTCGACCGATTAGAAATACCAGAATCCTGGCCACCCCCATCTATACCACTTTCACCCACCATGAATCTCGATGACCCCAAAACGTGCACTCGATGGAGACTCGTCACCGACCCCTCGGACATCGAGTTTTACCTCCTCATCAGGAATCAACGACGCTTCGGACAGGCACAGGGCACCCCCTTTACTGTGACACCCCTGAGTCATGACTTTGATTGGAGTGCCACCACCGAAGCCGCCGACCAAGTGTTAGCGGGAAGTTATGAAACCTCCATCGATATTCCACAATGCCAGACGTTGTTACAGGCCTGTCAGGCAGCTGCCGAATTAGACACTATCCCTGCGGAACTTTCTTACACAGAATTTAGTGGGAAAATCCGCACGTGGCGGGAATCCACATGCACCTCGCCCTCTGGGAGACACCTCGGTCGTTACCGCGCCCTGTTTGCTCGAGGCAAATATGATCCAGTATGTGATGAAGACCAGCACCAGTCCTTTCAAAACAAACAACGCCAGGTCGCAGATCTAATCCTTTCTATAATGAACTATGCTATACGCAATGGTTACATCCTTACCCGATGGAAAACTATCGTCAACACCATGATTTTCAAAGACCCTGGCGTGTTTCAAATCCATTGGCTCAGAGTGATCCATATATATGAGGCTGATTTTAACCTTCTCCTGGCTATCAAGTGGAGACAACTCCTGAGATCTGCTGATGAAGCAGAAATAATTAACCAAGGTCAATATGGTGGATGTCCTGGTTGTGAAGCACAGTCTCTCGTCCTCCTCGAGGAATTAAAACACGACATTGCCTACACGTCCAGAAGGAGCCTTTTGAATTTTGATAATGATGCGGCAAGTTGCTACGACCGCATCATTATTTCGTTAGCATCTCTCATAAACCGTAAGTACGGGCAACATCGGAAAATAGTCTTGGTACACTCTCGAACTCTTGAAGACGCAGAATATCGCCTCCGCACAGCAACCGGCATCTCCACCACCAAATACTCTCACTGCATAGAATTTCCCCTCTATGGTTCTGGGCAAGGAAGTGGAAATTCTCCCAGTATATGGCTCTTCATCTCATCTACCCTATTTGATATCCAGAACGATTTCGCACATGGCGCCTCCTTTGTATCCCCTGATGAGACCGTGTCCTTGAAACTTGCTATCGTTGGATTCGTCGATGATTCTAATGGCATGACCAACGATTTTCGACCACAAACACAAAGCCCGCTCCCCGAATTGCTAGAAAGGATGCAACAAGATGCCCAACTCTGGAACGATTTACTGTACTGCTCTGGAGGGCAACTCGAGTTATCCAAGTGCTCGTTCCATGTCCTTCACTTCAACTTTCTACCAAATGGTAAGCCAATACCGTCCAAGGCCACATACCCGGACGCTATTTGTCTCAGAGATTCCAACAGCGGCAATCTTGTCTCGATCAAGTCACTTCGAGCTGACAAACCTCACAAAACACTGGGACATTTTAAAGCCCCTGCTGAACCTCGCCAAACTACCCATTTATCCCACCTGGAAAAAACTGCAAAACAAACCAGTTTATTGATCAGCACCAGTCCAATTACTCGTGCAGGAGCCCTGATGGCATACAACACCATCTTCCTTCCTCGTATCAAATACTCCCTTCCACAGTCATATTTCACACCGTCCCAACTTGACAAAGTACAAAGCTCTACCATGGGACCAATCCTTGCAAAATGTGGCTTTAATAGACACTCACCTCGACCAGTGATGTACGCACCCCTTTGTCAAGCAGGGGCAGGATTTGTTCACTGGCAGGTCCTCCAAGGAGAAGGCCAGGTAATTCATTTTTTGAAACACTGGCGCACCTCAACTATGATTTCCACCGCACTTCGCATAGATCTTGCATGGGCACAGTGGCAGGCGGGTATAAGCAAACCAATCATGAGTCATCCGACAATCCCTTTACTTTATCTTGAGACAAGATGGCTCCGGAGCACTCGGGAATTCTTGGCTCACATCAAGGGCCGACTTCATGTAGATAAAACATTCGTCCAGCAGAAAGAACGTCAAAAAGACCAATACATAATGGAGGTGGCTGCTAATTGTCCAGGAATTGACCAAAATCAGCTCCAATCATCAACTATTGTCGTCTATTTCTCCATGTTACAACAGTGTCGGAACTTTTCAATGCAGCCGGTACCCACATTCTGCCCGATATGTTCTACTGCCGAAGATCTCCATGGTTCAACCCTGAGACGTATATCACCATACAACGGAGGCCCAGTGACTACCAAGTCCGATTTTGTTGGCAACGACTGCTCCGCCAGATAACCCAGGCAGATGGAGCCATCGCCGAAGACTACTGCCTTGGTCCATTCACTGTCCCAGCAGCGCAACTTCGGCTACGTCGCTCAACCTACATGAAAAAATCCTCCAAGCTTATCGTATATCACTGGAAAGACGGACACCTGTGGGAATATAAACCAGCCCATAATCAACGGTCCCTGACTCCTTCTCGCCCAGTTGAATGGGACGTGATCGAACATGCCATTCCTATTGACGTTGTTGATCTCCATCAACGTATCATCCTCCCCAGTTACCCAACCAAGCCCTACCCCACAACATACCAAGCCAGCCTGACACGGCATCTCGAGGATTATCTTCAAACCCTCCCTCTATGGGAGCGCACACTTTTATGCAACACACAGTTCCTGCTCCCAGACCATGAACTCGCTACCATGTTCAAGATTGCCCTTACAATCTATATAATAGCCGACGGCTCTTATCGAAACGACGCCATGACCTTCGGTACGGTTCTCGGTACCAATAAGAAAGCTTTTGCTATAATACAAGGACACGGGTATGGGTCACCCACTTCCCACCGTGCGGAAGCATGGGGGCTCCTGGCGGGTAGCCGATTGCTATTCCATGCACGGAACTTCTTCCAAACCAAACTCAATCCGCAAGCAACGATTGTCTCCATGTCAGATAATGCCGGTTTAATCTCACGGCTTACTGTGAGACAAGGATACACAGTTCTTTATCCAAACGCCACACTACTTCCCGACTGGGATGTACTCGAACAAATCCACAGTACGTTACATGGATTGGACCAGCCGCACCGGTACGAGTGGGTACGCGGACACCAAGATAGATATTCCCCATGGCTATCACTACCTGTCGAGGCTCAATATCAAATCCGTGCTCACAAGCTTGCCACGGACCACATGCACGCATACGGCAAACCATACCCTTATTCACCCTTACTACCGGCTGCCAAATGCATGCTGCAACTCAACAAAACAACCCACCATGGTCATTACATCTCAGCCATACGTCAGGCATTCTCTTTCCCCAAACTTACAGCATTTCTTCAGACGAAATACGGCTGGTCCCAGAAAGTGGCACACGCAATTGATTGGGCCGCCCTCTCCCTTGCCACAAAAAGCACAAAAATTCCCAAACCACGCCTGACAAAAATTGTGTATGATCTGTTGCCCACTCGATATAAAAAATTCAGAACAGGGTCAATGATCCCACCAACATGCCATTACTGTACGGAACAGGAGACCTTCCTCCACCTGTTACGTTGCCCTAATTCTCCACGCAGCATTGTCACCGCACAGGAGATTGTTACTTTAGTCGAGCACCACTGTTCGAAATGCCAGGCACCCCCGAATGTTAGCATGGTCATCACAACATTAGTACGAGATTGGTTTCAGTTTCGAAAACCATTACAGACAACAGAAACCCCACCAGCAGTTCATTGGGTGATCTCGCACCAAAATCTCATAGGTTGGGATGCGTGGATGCGCGGCTTTTTCTCCAACCGATGGCATGACTTTGTCAAATATGAATTTGAAAAACACGACTCTAAACCATTTTACAATGACAGGTTCCTTCCACAAATTATTACCATACTCTGGCAAGCCCTTCACAATACCTGGGAGCACCATCTTACCACTATACATCATGATGAAAACAACTTCTCCCCGGAGACCCGTCTGGAATTGGATAACAGAATAAGGGCACTCCACCGTCTATACAATGAGGCTTTGGCCGCCCACCGACAGTTGTACTTTCATGATGATGTGGAAACCTTTCTTCACCATGCCACTATCCCACAAATGCAAACATACCTGGCTAACTACGAAAGACTTATCCTACAAAGCGTTGCCCAGGCTAAATTGATTTATGCCTCAACACCAAGGCTTTTCCAAATACCGGGCTTCATCAGACTAAATCCGATGAACATACGACCCCATCCTCAACCACGGCCAGCAGGAGCACCCAATTTGCCACACAAGCACTCACGATGGAAACCAACCCAGAAAGTGATGGAACAATTCCGGAAATTTTTCTCCTCGCCAACCTAGCCATGATCCTGCCCTCTAGCCACTCCTGCTCTCCCCCCCCCTGGAGTCCTACCCCTGGGAAATCCCTCCTCTTCCTGGAAATCACTCCATGCCCGCATGCTCTCCAATCTCGCCACCACCCGCCCACATGCTCCTCAGCGCTATCCCTGATGCCCGGCACCTTCCTAATCCACTTTTCCTGACCTCACTCTAGGGTGTGTTGCTTGCAGCGCTCCCGTGTGGCTTGTACTAGATTCCCACCCTAGCGGTGGAGCCTAGACCACAATAAAAAGAACTAATAATTGCTATTGCTAGCTAGACTTGTAGTAGTAGTACTAGGGAATGGATATTGGGCTGCTTGGCTGCTTCTTGATTGCTTGCTTCTTCTTGTGACCAATATTGTTACTAGCTAAAGTTCTTCCGTGTGTCGTGGTCTCTACTTGCTGCCTCCTGCAGACGAGGACAGCCAATCGTCGTGTAACTCGTCCAGCTTCTGGCTACGGGAAAGAACGAGGTACTAAAGCGCCGCCTGGTCTGCTTGCCTCTTGTTGGTGGCGCCCAGTCATGCGTTCGTCGTGATCGAGCCATGCATGCCACGCACACTGGTGTGAACGCGGAATGATGTGAATTCAGATGCACCACCATCCAATCATCGTGTCTTTGGAAGAAGCAATTACCTACTTTCTAGTTCTTGCTTGTTGTTCTGCTTGCGGAAAATAAGCTCCTATTATCTACCACTACTAACCACACGCTCCTGCTGCGGCAGCAAAATCACCCACTATTGGTGGGTGGAACAATAGTGCTGGCGGCAAGCAGCCAAGCAGGCGCACTATCAGCCACCAGGTAGTAGTACTACTAGGTCCCACCAGACATTGAAAAAGTTGCAAGCAAAGACTTTACAGGCCGCCGGATGTGTGGAGGAGGGCAGAGATCGCGAAAATTGCAGCAAGAATGTTGCGTACATGGAAATGAAAATGGAAGCTACGACAAGTTCCAATCGTGTGGGCCATGGTATCGTATTTAGTCCTTATACTACTAACGTTGAAGTAGCAGCTACCCACCCTTTTAAGTTCCGTAGCACAAGCTACACCACCCTGTGCGTGTACCAGTGCCAGTTTTGTGCATTCGCCTTCACCATGCTTTTCAAACTTCATCTCCAATTATGTGAACATTAAGTAACAAAACAGCTACCGCTGCTCTGACAGGTACTAAATAAGCAAACAGCTCTGCTCCGACTTTGCAAGCCGAAGTACAATTAGTACTTCGATCTTTGGGAAGAGAACATCTAAAGCGAACTTGGATTGCCCCTGCGTTTGCTAGAAATTGCTAGAAAAAAAGTTTGATAAATGGCAATCCCCAATTGCGTGCAATAGCCCTCCTTGAAAATTGATTATTGAAAAAGTGATGCATGATCGATTCATCCGCCTGTATAAAGATTGTCTTTTCGTTAAGACAAAAAGGACTGAACGAACAATTCCTGGGCATATCAGTCTTCTTAACCCGCAGGTTTACGGACCAAGCCTTTGTTGCAATTCACCTTGTTCAGACATGGCGACGCTTCGCTTTGCAACAAATATATATGACGAAGTGCTTGAAGGTGACAAGTCGAACCTTCAAATTGTTAAAAGTACTCATTGATAAATCGGAATATTGATTGGGGACTTCGACAAAACGATCCTTGTCGTTCAAGTACCGGTACTTTGCCCCTGCTTGACAATGGTTGAATCTACTCGTCTTATGGCATGTGATACTAGTTCACACATGTCCACGGAACTTGCATCTTCCCAGATTCTTTGATTATATGTTCGGGTTTGCCATAGAGTATACCTAATGGCTCTTCACACCCAAGCCAAATCCGAAAAACCGAGAACGGCCTCCTGCCGAACAACGATACATTTATTTCTCACAAAATCCAATTCATATTTCGAACAATCATGACAAAATTGGCAGCATCGAACATCGAAGAAGCCTCTCTACAGGTAGACAGATCATGGGCGAGGATGAATCATCATCATCATCATGGTTCTTGCTTCCATGAAGAAGAATCTTACTGCGATGAATGTGGTGATAATGATCACGAAGAGCAAGACGACAGCTCATCGGACAAGGCGATGACAAAGACGCTTGAAGATGATGATGAATGCGATAATCATGAAGCAGCAGCAACGTTTGTTTTTGAACCCGTCTCGGGTGGAATCGTCAATGCGGCGGAAAGCTTCGACAATAATGATCTACTATCAACCCTACGATCTTCATCGATTCCTCGGTCAGTCATGGGTCATCCCACCATGATTCACAGTGG
>SWEM01000865.1:0-10562 GCA_019593585.1 Nitzschia palea | reverse complement strand
AGGTACCGGGTGATGATGGCAAGTTATTCAATCCCAATCATCACTGTGCTGTATGTCGTGCAGTGTACTTGGGTTGTACCAAGCCCCATCGCCCTCATCACGAGAGATGCCACCGAAACAAGGTTACGAAGGGAATGTCTCCTGGTATAGTTGCAAATGTATTGTCATCACACTTTTCCACGTGCGGAAAACGCAGAAGTGCGAAAAACTTAGACGTAGCAACTAGTACTGCTTTCACGTAAAACTAACTACTTGAGATGATCCCAACTAGTGAGTTCCCCGACCTCTCTGATGACGAGCTGTCCATTCCCAAACCCCCGGAGTATCATTATGATCTTCGCTTGGAAATCAGCGTGAAAGCCGCCGGAGCCGCTGTCCCCGTCGTTGCGATTTTTCGCGATTTCGTGAAGCACTTGAAACAAGCCGCCAATGACGAGTCCCCTATGGTAGTCCTCACCGCAAAAGACAATATCTTCTTTGAAACCAAAGAGATGTCGAGTGATGAGTTTCAGAAAGAGTTCCAGGTTGACCAACAGGATGGAAAAGCGCCCAAAGTGCTCCTCGGATTCAAACTTCGCACTATGACAAAAATGACCGACTTGAAGCAACGACTCATGCACACTTACCTTATCCCTCGTAACCTGTTCTTGCGTCAACATGTTGGTGGTTTCACCCACGGAGTTAAATCTTACTCATATGGTTTTCTTCAGTACGATCACCCTGACCATCCAGATATCGCTCACCTCAACCAACGCTTCGCCAGGATTGTCGCCGACGCATGGAAAAAGATTGAAAAAGACGATAGGAAAAAATGGCGCCAGGAACTTCCCAATCTCTTTTTTGGCAGTACTGGTATCACGCTCCCGGTGAACTTTACGAAGGAAAGGATCTCAGCAGCATTGGAAGGCAAAGACAAAGTCACGACCACCGCCTTGATGGTCTCCACACCACTCAAGTATGGGAAATTCATGAAAACGCTTCTTGACATCGCCCTAGAAGCCAAACGACTCAACAACCTGATCCCATTCGCACTGAACAAAGAAAATGCGGAAGGATACTATTACATTGTCGCCGCCCAGGAACGTTTTATTGACAATCATCGCAATATTCCCGTCATGAATGTACCCGTTGATGCAAACCTCAAACCAGGAAAACACGGAACTACTCTTATTGATATTCTAAAGGGTAATTCAAGCGTTCAAAGAGTTGCATACGACCCCCAGAACAACCGGTACCACGTGTCCACCACAGCCAACAAATACCGAGACCTACATCAGTAGATGACCAAAACTCTAGCCGACCACCAGTTCCCCTTCAAACCCAACTTACGCCCCATGAAGTATGGCAACGGATCAACCTCAACTGTCTCGTACTCCGATATCTTCAAAGATGCAATGTCCCGCGCCAATGAAAGTTACGACGACAGCAGGACAGTAACAACCACCAAAAGCAACGCGTGGAAAAATAGACCACCGCTGGCTATCTCATATGTTCCCACTGACGAGGCCTTTCCGCCGCTGCCCACCACAAAGAACAAAGAGAACCCTGTCACACCGTCCACCACATCTGAATTTTATGACGAGGATACAATCCAGAGCGCCATATCGGTAGCTATCAAGAAGCTCGAGGACAAACACCGAGACGAGTTAGCCCAACTGAAACAGGAGATGCAAACACAGATCGAAGAAGTAGCCAGTCAGATGAAGAGTTTGGGACAGCAAGTAGCGCAGCAGACCTACCAAGCTCTGGTGAAAGAAGAAAGTCCGCTAGCAACCAAGACAGATCATGCTCACCTACAACACGAAATCAGCATCATTTCCACTCAACTCTCCACATTCATTAGTATGTTTCAACAATCCAACCCATTAGTACAGCCACAGACTCCACCCAGGGCTAGTCCCTCCTCGCTTGCCCTCGCGTTAGTACCCCACAAATCTCAACCAAATCCGCCCCGACATTCTAAAAGATCCAAGCCCAGCGCGACTCCAGAGAAAGAAAATCAACCCCATGACGACGTCTATACTCAGGACTGTTCAGTGTCCCAAGATTATTCGGTATCCAGCGCCGCCTCCAACTCTGAGCTGAGTTTGGAGGGGTGCGAATACTAAATGGTTTCATACAGACCCACTCTAACGACAATACCTTCTGTAGAAATAAATGAGATCGACGCTGCATGGAAGGGCCAAGAGATCCCATCAGATAAAAATGCACAACAAACACGGATAATGTTTCACAACGTCAATGGACTTACGTTACATGGAATCAAAGGCATTGACATGTTCTTGCATGAACAAACGTCGTTACAGGTAGACATCCAAGCATTCTCAGAACATTGCCTGGACACAACAAAATTTCAAGTTGTCAATACCGCTAGACAAATCCTGCAACAGCGTCACTCAGGTCAGTCCGTGGTGCAACTTAATTCCAGCACGGAGCCAGCACTCAACACTTACAAACCAGGCGGGACGGGCATCTTGATATTAGGACCACTTGCTAGTAAACTGGAGCCCAACGGACGAGGAGGCGACGACATGGGGCGGTGGAGCTATGTCCACTTTAGACGGAAAAACTTACCACCAGTTACAATCATATCCGCGTACCAGGTATGCCCACGACCCACCAACAACCTGGGAAATACAGCATTCCATCAACAGCAACGTGCCTTGAACATGGCAGGACGCAGTAGCCTCCACCCTCGCAAAGCATTCCAAGTAGACCTGAACTCGTTCGTATCCAGCCTACTACAACAAAACCACGACATCATACTGGGGGGCGACTTTAACGAAGCACTCACTGACAAAAATTCTGGCATTTACCAGATCGCCACAACCAATCACCTCATCGACCCATTCTTGACAAAGTTCCCAGATCACGAACAATTCGGAACCCACGCTCACGGTACAAGAAGGATAGATATTGTACTCTTAACGCCCCGATTATATCACAGTCTCAAAAAGATCGGATACGCCCCATTTGACTTTACAAGTACGAGCGACCACAGACCGATCATAATGGATTTCCAGACTTCACAGTTATTCGGAGCACTCCACAATGACATTCAACCGGCGCTTACCCGAGGAGTCAAAACACAGGACAAAAAAGCAGTGGCTAAATTCATCAACACCATGTTTGAAGAGATACAAAAGCAAAATGGCTTTGCATACCTCCAAGAAATCAACAGCGACAGCGCATCGTCCCAACTCGTGGAATTAGTCGATGAGATTATAGGACAGTGTGGCATATTTGCAGAACAACAATGTCGCAAACGACGACCGGAATATTTTTCACAACCGCTAGTTCAGCAGAGAGTCCGAGTATCAGTGTTGCGAGGTCATCTGAACGCCCTCAAACAAGGCCGAAATCGCACAGCGCAGTTGACTCAAAGGACGCAGCGACTCGGCATCGATGTAGAATTGCCGATCACACAACGCCTAACAAAAGTGGCTTTACAAGAAGCGCGCAACCAGCTCCACGACATCCTCCAAGAACATAGCAATCTTCGACAGCAAGAACTTGAACAGAAAGTGGAAATCGCCCAAGCTCGAGGAGACACACGACGCGCCAAGATCATCCGATCAATCAGAAAGGTCGAAGCAGGCAAAACAACTTATCGAATACTCAAAGCGATGCGCCACACCAGCGGTGATACACAACGTATCAACAAAATTGAGATACCAGCGAGCTGGCCAGGACCCACCCCTACAGCACTATCACTTGACCAGCTTGAAGACCCCAAGACGTGTACAGAATGGAGGACAGTCACAAACCCCAACGAGATCGAATACTTCTTGATGATGAGAAATCGGTTGCATTTTGGGCAGGCCGACGGAACTCCTTTCACAAGACCTCCACTGGATTCGGAGATCGACTGGACCGCAACAACCCCCACAGCTGAGACCATATTGAGCGGCCGGTATAATGCAACCTCGACCATACCCGAATGTTGCGATCTGTTGCACGCATGTCAAGCGGTCACCGAGATTGACAGCCTCCCATCGGAATTGACCATGTCAGAATTCAAAGGCAAAATACTGGCGTGGCGAGAGACAACGACAACGTCACCATCAGGGAGGCATTTAGGCAGGTACAAGGCCTTGTTCGCGAGTGGCATCACAGAGCCAACCCCGACAGATGAGCACCACATTCCCTTTGCACAGAAACAGGAATCAATCGCAGTACTAATCCTGTCCGTTATCAACTACTGCATAAGGCACAATTACACACTCTCCAGATGGAAGACAATCGTCAATGTAATGATTTTCAAGGAACCCATGAATTTCAAGATTCACAGACTTCGCGTCATCCACATATATGAAGCGGATTTCAACCTGATCCTGGCAGTCAAATGGCGCCAAATGTTACGAGCAGCAGACGCACAGCATCTGATAAATGCCGGTCAGTACGGCGGACGTCCAGGGTGTGAGGCACAATCCCTCCCTCTTCTCGAAGAACTGAAGTATGATCTCAGCTATTTGACAAGGCGCAGTCTATTCAACTTTGACAACGACGCGACCAGTTGTTACGATCGGATCATAGTGTCACTCGCATCGCTCATAAACCGCAAGTATGGACTCCACCGCAAGATAGTCGCCTTACACGCTAACACGCTCCATCAAGCCCGATACCGACTCAAGACAGAGGCCGGAATCTCAGAACTCACCTATTCTCACTGCATCCAGTATCCAATTTATGGAACAGGTCAAGGCAGCGGAAACTCACCAAGCATATGGCTTTTTATTCTTCAACATTGTTTGACATTCATGAAAAAAAATCAAAAGGCGTCACATATGTTAGCCCCGACGGACAAGACACAGTCCACATGTCCATGGTGGGGTTTGTAGACGACTCAACAGGATCCTGCAACGATTTTCAGCCCCAATCGCAAGCCAATCTGTCCCACCAATTTCAGACGATGCAACGAGATGCGCAGATATGGAACAACTTACTGTACAGCACGGGGGGAAAACTTGAACTCTCGAAATGCTCTTTTCACGTACTGACTTTCGACTTTAGACCAGATGGAACGCCAATTCCGAATGTTCAAAGCTTTGTTGACAATATCCATGTTGTAGACTCGGAAACAAACACCCCAGTGTCTATAAAGTCGATGCGAGCCACCGAAACACATAAAACCCTTGGTCACTATAAATCACCCTACAAAGAAATCAAAGGTCCCCTGAAAGCATTACAACGAAAAGCTGACCAACTTGCCCTACTCATCTCTCTCAGCCCACTACCGCGTCAAAGCGCTTATCTTGCATATTACACAGTTTATCTGCCCACGGTGAAATACACTTTGCCCCAGTCTTTCTATTCACAAAAACTACTCGAACAAACTCAGGCCACGTCGTTTTCGAAACTCATAACGAAATGCGGGTACAACCGGCATACAGCTCGAGCACTTCTCTTTGCCCCCAAGAATTATGCTGGCGGCGGCTTTATCCCATGGCATGTCTTGCAAGGAGAGGGACAAATACAGCACATCCTGAAACACTGGCGAACGCAAACGATAGTGTCGACCACACTTCGGATAGCTATCCAATGGGCCCAATGGCAGTCAGGACATGATCAATCAATATTCGAAGACACAAAAACCCCCTTACCATATCTGGAATGCCGCTGGCTCACAAGCACCAGATCCTTTATGGAGACATTCGGGGCTACAATTTTATTTGACAAGCCGCTAGTTGCACCGCGAGAGCGACAACACGACATTTACATCATGACGTACGCCCGCCAAAGTCACATGTTCACCGACAAAGAACTGGCGATAGTCAACTACTGCCGCCTATACCTGCACGTCACAACGGTGTCTGAATTGTTCAACGCCAACGGTACCCAACTCTTACCAAACATAATGCAATGTCAAAAGGAACCCTGGTTCAATCCAAAAACATTCGTCACTCTCCAGCGAAGACCAAGCGCATACCAGATTCGTTACATAACTATGTCGCCAGTGGTCAACAAATGACGGTCAGGTGGCTGCATCAATTGATTTGGGTCAGTGGATTATCCCAGGGAATCGTCTGCGAAGATGGCGTCAGTCGTATATTCCTCTCGTTGATCCCACAGTCGTTTACCAGTGGAAAGAAGGCCACTACTGGAAGTACGAATGCCTCTCTCGCGATTCCACATTCCGCCCGACGGGACCATCCAGTTGGACTCCCTCAGAAGTCTGCACGCCAGTCGTAGCCATTGAACATCTCAACGGACATCTCACCGTCAGAGGTCCGCACCGACCAGTGTACACATCTGCTCGTGGACCAGTTCCACTAAACTTCGAGCAATATGTCAACACCCTATCTCCGTGGGAAAAAGACCTTTTGCAGGGAGTCGTTTTCAAATATCAACTGTACGAGATTTATCATCGCTTACACACCGTCGCAGCAACGACTGAACTGTTCATGGTATCTGACGGATCACAAAAAGGAGAACACCTCAGCTATGGCTGGGTCTTTGGAACAGCACAAGGTGTAGTCTTCGCCGAACATTCGGGCCTCGCTTATGGTACTCCATCTTCCCATCGCGCTGAAGGATGGGCTATGCTTTCAGGAGCACTTTTCTTGAAACATTTATACAACTATCTCCAAATAACTCCTACCAGTCGGATTCCAGAGATTTCTTTAACCTTCTTCTCCGACAATGCTGGACTTATTCAGCGAGTGAACCAGCGCAAGGCATACACTACAGCCTATCCTAACTCCACTCTTGATACCGATTGGGATCTCGTTGAACAGATCTATGATATCAGTCAACAACTCTTGCACCAACAAGTTGACCATGCCTGGGTGAAAGGGCATCAAGACGACAGCAATGAAAATCTACCAGTCGAAGCAACTTATAACGTCCGCGCCGATGAATTAGCCGGGCAAGTCACACACACTCCATCTAGAACGCAAAATTTTCCCTGGCTCCTACCAGCTGAAAGGTGCCGCTTGATTATCGCAGGCAAACCGATCCACGGCAACTATACAACAAACATTAGACAGCAAGCAACTTTGCTTCCCTTTTTTGAATACCTCCGAAACCGTCACCAGTGGTCCCTTTCGACTCAACACGACATCGACTGGCAGGTTCTGGAAATGGCAAGTCAAAACACCACCATCTCACAAACTCAACTTCTCAAACTCGTTCACGACAAACTCCCCACAAGGTACGAATTAGCCAAGGTCCATCCACACCAAGATAGCCACTGCTGTTACTGCAATGTGCCGGAAACGTTCACCCATTTGATCCGATGCGCCAACCCGCTCGCCCAAGAATTCAGGAACGAACTAATTGAAACCATTGAGAGGTACCTCCACCGCCACGACGCTCCGACAGCATTCCGGCAGACATTCCTACTCAGCATCCAATACTGGTTAGAAGTGCCGTCCGACATTGCCAACTCGCCGCGTCCATCGATCACGAGTTTCCGCCACCAAAATAAGATTGGATGGGCATTGTTCCCACGCGGCTTTTGGTCTCGTGAATGGCGACATCTCTACGATCGCAGCCAACCATCATACTCTGACACACACTCCGAGAACAAGACCACCATTATCATAGCAGGATTAGTTCGAACCATGTGGACATCCCAACTCAACTACTGGAACTTGTATTCCAAGCACCAACAGGAACCAGTTTCTCTCAGCACACCACCCAGCGTAACAACCAAAAGCCACGACTACCACGCACGAATTCGAGCATTACACCAGAGAAGACAGGACTGCCTCCATGCACACCGGACTCAATATTTTCATGACAATGTCGATGACTTCCTCAAAACAGCTACCATACCGCAAATGCGAGCATATCTACATCACTACGAGCCTGCCATTACTCACAGCATTCGGGAAGCAGCTACAATCCAAACAAGACCCCTATTCACATTTCCCGGGTTCAATCGACAAGTACTTCGACCACGTCCACAACTCCGCCTGCCACTGATCCACCAATCCCAGTCATCGCAAAACTTGTCAGCATCCAATGGCCACAGAGGGGACTTTATACGAAAGCATACACGCTGGAGAGCAGTGTCCTCGTCGATCAAGAGCATAAGAGAATTCTTTCTGAAACCACCCCCCCACCTGAACCTTAAACCCTCCCCCCTCTCCCCTTCCCCCTCCTTTCGTGTCCCCCCTGGCGTCCCTATCCTTGAGTAACAAATCTCCCAGAGTACCTTCCAAGTGATCTATCGTGGTCTATACTTGTTCAACCTGTTTCCATCGTCATGATGGAAGAAGTAAGCCACGTTAAAATAGATATTATGTTGCTATTGCTATCATGGTGATGATAGATGGTGAGGTATCTCCTTTTCGTGGGAAATACAAAAGTGTGGATGTATTACTTGAATTGTCACCAGGGGAGCCTGGAGTGAGATTTTCATTTTTGTCGTATTCAAGGAAAATTCTTTCAGTGGTTGTAGTATCATCGACTTGAGGGAAGTTGTCAAAACAAGAAGTGAATTCTGAATAATCTGATGGAATTTTTTGTTGCCGCTTGGGATTGTTTCTAGACTTAAGAATTCTAGCTGCTGAACGACAGCCTGAACTATGGTTTGTTCCCATTTCAGAGTTAGGATGATGATGTGACAGGGAAGATGTGGTGAGGACTTGTTGCCAGTGGAAATTTACCTTATAATTTGGGAATTGATCTGAAAATTCTGTGCTATCTGTCATGTCAGGAACGGATTGTACCTTACTTAGAGGATACTGCGACAGTGCATTGGTGAATCAACGAAATTTTTATTTATAGCCGGGCTTGCCGTGTGCCTAAATACTGCCTTTAAATAAACATGGAAGTCATTGGAAGCATATGCAACGCAGTTATTTAGAGCAGTTTATTCTAAATAAAGTTTCGAATCGCTTCGCATTGCGAAGGAAAAGGAACGAAGGCGTGTACCGTGTATAGTGATGACTTTACACTAGAAATTGAACGTAGCAGCACGAACTCTGACAGTTCACATCGCGTCGCGAGTCGCGAGCAGTCAATTGCTTCATTTTCACATCCGACGTCCATTACATCGTGGCTGTCGTTGCATTGGGCAATGGCCCAAAAGAGTGCAGATATCATAACAATAAGTTGGTGAATGCAAAAACTTACAGACATGGAGCGATGGACTAGCTACAAGTAGAGATCCACTGGCTTTGAGTAAGTTTGTACAGGAACAAGTGATTTTATGTCGTGGTGCTGCATGAGTTCAAGAATGAGTCTGACCATCCGCTGAATGTTCACCGTGGTGTGCAAAGACATCCTTTTTCCAAAAAGATCCCGGCAAAGGTTACAAACCTTCTTCATATAAAGAAGGCAAGAAGGGGTGAGATGACAGTGTATCTGAAAGATTGGTGGTGGAAAATGTCTTTGATGACTACTACTACTACTACAAAAGGAAGAGGAAACATTCGGCATGAGCCAAACAGTGAAACATCAGCGGTATATGCGGTGCTCAATTCATGAAGGCTTTAGAAGTAAGTTCATCGTTGCGTCATCAAGAAGTGCTGTGAGTATTTGTTGATTATTGTCACTGACACAATTTGTCAGAAATAGTTGAAGTACGAGTGTGGAGACCATACTAGCAACTGGTGAAATGCCCGAGGAATTAATAAAGAGGAAAACAGTCACCTGCGGCTTGATGTGAAGATATATAATGATAAAATGGAAAATGGGGACAAGCTAGTACATTTATTGAAAGCGGTGACTGGTGGTGAAGATATTGAACTCATCCATGAAAGTTGAAGGAGGCATTGAAAGCACTACTGGCTGATACAAAGTGGCTGTGAAAGAGGTGCATGAGAAAAAAGTGATATATATTAAAGAAATTAAAAAGGGGGATGGAAGAAATCACAGAAAGTCAGAGGAAGAACAAAGAAGTTGGTGTCAGAGGGAAAGGGAAGGTGAAACCAGTGTTGAAAGAGGAGGCCAGCAGTAAAATGCTGAATGAGCTCTGTAAAGCAGTGCATTTGGAGGAAACCATGAATAAAGAACAGATTTTGCATGGTGCGTGGTCTGTAATAGATATAATTTGCATAGCAAAGGAAATGTAACTGTACTACTAACGTACTTGGTAGTCAAAGATGATCTAGTACATTACTTTGATACTGTGAGAATTGCTCTTAGAATTTACAGACTTTCCTAGAATCTGAAACATAAAGGCATGTTGACTCGAAATTTTGTAAGTGTGGGCTAAATTCTATCAATAATTTCCCACGTTACAACGAAAATTTGGAGATTGTCTCAATAATTTGACGACGTGATGAGTAAGGGCAAGATTAATATTTAATGCACAAATTACTCAATACTTAAAGAAATTAAGACATAATATAGCCCTTAAGTACAATAATTTTTTGGGGTAACAGTAATGTTGTAGAGCGTATGTACGTCCATCAAATTATTTTTTCCAGGTCTCCGATGCAGATTCGGGTGAGGGAACAACGCGAGTTTACGAAAGATTGATTCCAAGTCGCAATGGTACGACTATTTGTTGTCCAATGAGAAACCAAATACGGACAATTCGTCAATCGCCTGCTGACAGCAATTGTTCCATGTAACAAAGGCATCTTATCTAGAGCCAGTTCATAGGC
>SWEM01000864.1:0-10575 GCA_019593585.1 Nitzschia palea | reverse complement strand
ACAAATCATTGCGAAACAAGTCTAGTGTCTCATCAAGCATCTTGTGTCAGACGTATCTGTAGGCTTCAGGTGTAAAAAATATTTTCACATGCTAGGGCCAAGCCAACGTACGGCTCGGATTGGTGCTGCAGGTCGTACTTCCCGATCGCGAAAATTCCTCCCATCCGTTGCACAGGCTTTTGGAGGGTCGTGGTTAATGTTGTTTTGCCTGTTCCAGAGGCACCAGACACCAGGACAAGCTGAGTCGTTGCCTTCTTAAGGCCTCTCTCAACCTTGGATAGGCAAGTTAGTAAGGTTTCTTGATGTTTAGTTCGACCATGTATCTGCAACTCAGAAAATCGCAACCGACCAAGCGTAAGCCCGGAGCTGGAGCTGGGATTTGATGGTCGTGAGTTGAAGATCCGCTCGGCTCGACCATGAGTATCCATATATTTTTCCCCGATTTCTGGCTTACTGTTAAGAATTTCAAAATCATTGCTAAGGAATTTTGAAGATAGATTATCTTCATCTTCGACCAGAGGAATCGGAGCTTTCACGGACAGAGCCATCTGTTGCTTCGATGGGCGATTGCTTTGCGTCGATGGAATAATAACAAGAGGTTGGTCAAACTCGTTTCTTGCCAGTGTAGTTTAGGCTTGCATACCGGTATCTTGGACTGTCTTTTATTTCGCATTTATTACCGGTTTTGGCAGAGCTCACCGAAACATTTTGCTAGACGTTAACTTGCATATGCCGTAGGACAAGTATGTCGCACTTGAGTCTTCCTGCAGAATTCCCTAGCAATTGCCCTTTTGGAATTAGTGACAAGTACAAGTGGGGCTATTATTCAAGTTGCTTGTGAATTCGATAAGCAGGAACCTTCGGGTCGTATAAAGCTTGGAAGGGAGACTTATCGATTCATTTGTAAAGGCTCTGCTTCACCTTGAAGTTTGGTGAACATGAGACTCGGCCGGAGAACAATATCGATTTCACCATTAAGTGTGTATGGTGATCTTTGACGTTCGGATGACATTGTGTGAACAGTGAAAAGAGAAAAGAGCCTTGTCCGAGGGGAATGGGAAGTACCGGTAAAAATAGAACTTACGATGGTCCCGAGTCCCGAATCACGGCGGAACTATGCTACTTCGCCTTACTGCGACCGGTCGACAACTACATGTACTCATCATGCTGGGATCAAGTCCCATGTAGTACAATACACTACTGGTGTTCTTTACTGTTTAACTGGTATGACAAATACCACTCTCCTGAGAATAACATGCTTGATCTTGGCATTTGGATGAGTGGTGAGTCGTGTTGACCCAAGCAGCCCAAATACTAGCCATTGACTTGGCAAGCATACATGGGGCAATTATTTGTCACCGAGTGCATTTCAAATGTGCATGAAGAACTGAGGTTTATGGAGGAAATTGTCTTGTGGAACAAAGCTAGGTAATGATAGCATTATAAAAACAATTGAAACCTTAAATCTTTTCTATGGCTGGTTGTTGAGTTATTGTAGATCAAATTCAGACAAGGTTGTAAATCTTAAATATTTTTGTTGTGTGTTGTGACGATGGATTTGTCTTCTACTCCTTGCTGGTACTACTAGTCTACTAGCTAGCTAGATTTCCCGAAAGATCGATGGAATCCCTTTTTACCTATCATGCTGAGGATCATGGTATGCCTACTACCGTAGTTGCTACCGTACTACCAGGGACTTCCACCTTCTTCCAATTCCAGGTAGGTATTTTTACTCCCTCCTTCATATTCACCCGTCTCTAGTGGGAAAAAGTATTGCCCCGTACCGTCTCCCGCGTAATCGGGATGATGCATGGCCGTAAGACTCTGATAGGATCGATACATTTCATCCTTAAGTTCCAAATCTTGGTCCTCAATGTCTGATTCGGGAGCCTCCTTGGGTAAGGCTTGTAGGACGAATTGGAGTCGCTCCATTTTTAAATATCCCGTTTGGACCGTCATACGAAATCCTTTTTCCAAAAATTGTCGTAGATAGGGAGTATTTTCTCGTGTATCGGGACAAACATGGACAAAGGTGGCTGGGAATTTGGGATCCACCTCTCGATCCTGATCCCTCTGCTTGTTGTTGCGTGTTGTTTCTGGAACCATGTCCATACCAATCGCTCCAAAGTTTCCAGCCGCCGAACTTCCTTCGGCACCTTTAATGGTCGTGACGGCAAATTCATTCGATGGTAACAAATAATTCGCCACGGTTCGAGCCAATTCCTTGGAATCAGGATAGGTAAAGTCCAAATCGGATCCTACAATGAGTCGATAGTAGTGATCGTATCGACGACCTGGAATGCGAGTATTCCAACGCAAATCTTTCAACGAAACTTCGCCATTAGAAAATCCCTTGATGATATCATAGACATTCTGGAGTCCATCCGGACTCTCAGCTGACAATGTAAGGTGATGCATCCGTTTGGGAAAGGTGTCTTGATGTCGGGGAAGGGTCATGATGTTATCTAAACCATCATCGTTGGATGATGCAACAGGTATAGGATCCAAAGCAAATTTAGCACCGATACATCCAATGAGACTGGCCACAGCATCCTCACAAGATAATTCCAACACTTCGCCTTGGACCAATTCGGGATTGGACGCAAGGAATAACATGGTAGCAATCGCTGTATCCATCGTGCCTGGTCCATTGTGAGTATGGGTTCCCAAGTGAATTCGATGCAATTCATCGGTAATTTTATCTTCATGAGTGCCTTGACGCAAGATAAAGGTGCGCGGGCCGTAGGGCAAGATATATCCTGGATTGTCCGGGTCCGGTTGAAATCGCAGCCGTTCCTCAATCACCAATGCATTGGGCTTGGAAACAGTAGAACCAGGAGTGAGACGATAGAAGGTTCTTTGATAAATGGTTTTGCCAGTATAATCTGGCAATTGTGGTTGTTCAGAAGATTTCAAGACCGTTCTACTCGATGCGAAGGATGAAGATCGACCAGTCGACAACGATGGTGGCAACCAAGAAACCACAACAACGTGCGTCGTAGCACATGTGATGAGCCCTAGAAGTAGCGATTGAAGGTATCCCATAGCGGTTTGACGGACGTCAAGGATAAAGGTTAACAGCAACAAAGACGAGAAGACTCTTTGAACACTTTTATTTTCTCTGATGACGAAATCTGTCGAAAAATCTTGTATCCACTGGAACGGGGTGTCGTCGGGTTCTCGTTGACGTCGATTCTCAGTGGAAACAGCATTGCCCTTCCCCACAACCAACCGCTCGGAAACTACACATCCAAAGTAAAGGACACTGAAACGCTTGAGTCAACAATCCCCACAACACCAATGATCATTTTCAAATATGAATATCATTTCGAAGCAATGCTGGAGGACGTTGTTGGCCTGACAGGCTCCTTCGTACATTTTTCTAATAAATTGAGTACGGAAAACGCACCGGCGCACTGGTGCGACACTGTAGTTAGAGGACAGTGTCCAAAACGATTATTGCCTCTTGACTGTTGCTGCATCTATTTAGTGGGAAGAGGAATTTCGGGCCAATCCGCCGGACATCTACGCAGGCTGGGAAAAATTTTGATCCCTCTTTGCCTCGTCACAGGGGGGAGAGGAGTTGTACGGTAGTAAGTTTTGTACCCAAGTCCAGGATAGTTCAGGCAGGCAGTAAACACGGTTCATAACAGTTATTATTAACGATAACGACAGCGACAGCAGCAACAATTATTAAGAATTCTGACAGTGAGAACGATATTGCATCCACACTTTCAGATATAATTGAAAGGAACTTGACAACTTGCTGCAGCTGACGCATTTGGAGAACGACTCTGTATATCCGTGGGGTTGGACACCAGCGAAAACAGCACACACACAAAGACCCTGCCGTCTCAATTCATAGCCCCAACACCATGATTGCACCTTCGATATGTGGAGGATTCTTGACGGACAAGCGGTCCATGGTGGCATTCACTTGGAGTATCACCGTATTATTAACCTTCTTTGCCTTTATCACGGCAATTGTATTGGTAGTCCAAATCCATACCCATTATCGACGACTGGAACGATACTATCAATCGGATGATTGGATACAACAATATATGAATCAGGACGACAACGCACAAGGTGGATCCCATGATCAAGGAGAACAAAAATATCGAGACCAACAGCAAGCCTACATAAATTTGGCGACCATGTCGGCCCGGTCCATGACGCTGGTCGCTGTCTATACCATGCTCTTGGCAACGTCATTATCACTCTACGGTTCCACGGCTATTGTGGGATTTACATCTTTGCGGGGTGTTTACATTGCACCGTGTTTTTCGTCTGGGTCCAATAAAATGACTGTTGGAATTTTTGGGGGAGCCATTGTCATGTTTGCCAATCTATTGTTAGTATGTGCTGTGATCCTGGGTGAAGTACGGGTAAGTCTATTCCTTATTCCAATATTCTGATCTTTTGCGTCTAGAGTCAGGAGATTGAAATGCATTCTCATGTTGGTGCGTGATTGCTGACGTATAGGTGGAAGATTATCAAAAGGACCATGAAGGTGGCGACCAAGAAATGGAACCGTATCAAGTCGAACGAATAGCGACGGTATTGGCAGTGGCATGTATGTTTCTATCAGCTCTGTATACCATCTTTGCTGTGCTTTTATTCTTGTGTTATGCCAGCGAAGAAATTTTATCAGAAGGTGGCGACAATGATGTCGCCAATTCCCATGCCAAGACACCCTTGGTATCTGTTACAAGGGCAGTCTCGTCCGATCAACGACAATTCGATAGTCCGGGCTTTATCACGATGGAAAATTCGTCACAGGGGACAACAGCATAGTACTACTACTACGAGTTGCGCATATGTAACGCGCAACTCCAAACGCAACAAGAACCAACACCGGGTAGATGATGATACTTGATTGGGAAACCATACAAGGTTTATCGCTACGTGCGGTTATGACCACAACAAAGGCCCATGGATTTGTGCATCAGATACATTGACTTTGGTAGACTTATAGAACAAGAAACAAATAGTTTTACATCTCCCTTCATCCCTAGTCACTACTTTCATCAGACCCAAGGTGAAGTAAAGTACGCGCAAGCACCAGACATTCGGGTGACAAATATCAATCAGAGCCAAAGTCGATCGTTCTCACTACAAAGTGAGAAATCTATGGAAACTTCGCTTTTCACTTTTTCTACGACAAAACACCAGCCGACTAACTACTTGTACTCGCATGACGTACTGTTCGACTACTCGCCAACTCAGAGTGTGAGCTACTTTTTCCTCGTTAAGATCTTTGTTGGGTGCCACCGACCGAAAGATTGACCACTTTCTCACGCTTGCGTCTTTTTCATTCAAACATTCAATTCTTTCTCAAACAAAAAGCTTCAAGCTTTTAGGATCGTTCAAAAGGAGTACGATACCCATCGACTTGGACTTTGTTAAATAAGACCACATTGACACAAATTTCTCACTACTACTGCCAAAGAAAGATCCAGGTTCAGCGGTATCTTACAATTCCTTGCCCTCGTCCTTGACAAGACCATACTTCTTGAGTAATCCCATAAATTCCGCCTTGATGACATTCTTGTTAATAACATATCGAGCAGATTCATATTCGTTCAATTTGGCCTTGACCGTTGTCAATTCCAATTCCAGAGCGGCCAGTTTCTCGGTTGCCGCTGTCTCCTTTGCCGCAGCACTAGTTTTGACGGATTCTGCATCTGCCTTGGCAGCCGCCACTGCACTTTCCATGGTTACCAATTGTCCCTTGAGGGTGGTTACTTCGGATGCGGCACTCACCGAGGCCTCCTTGGCTTGATCCAAGGCAAATTGCAAGGGAGAGAGTTGGGCTTCCAATTCTGCCTTGGCTTGATTGACCACCCTTGTCGCTTCAGCAACTTGAGAGGCACAAATCTCATCACAGTTTACTTCGACAGCGGCGGGTGCTGTCGTCTCGGCAGCAGCAGCACCGGCTTCCTCCCCCTCTTGGGCAGTCACAAGGGAAACAATGGCCAGGACAAGAATCAAAAAGATTTGGGTCAACTTCATGATGAGGATTCTTTAAATTAAAAAAGGTTGACAATGGTGGTACTGATTGGAAATGATGACTGTTCGCATCTCATGCCTTGCATCGTCAGAGCACCCCCTTCCACATGGTTCGTGGTGGTGGAAAAAAATTCGGTTGCACGAGAACGATGCGCACGCGCGACACCAAGTCGTGACCGAAAAATGACCCAATTCGACTCGACGGAGCAAATTGGTCCAACAACAAAATGAGAAAGAAACTGGACTTGATGATGGAGATCGCCAAGTCACAAGTCCCAACACAAAACACAAAACAACAATACCAACCAGTACGAAACTGTTCCTGGCGTGTACCTAGTAGAGGTAAATAGTAAATGAGGCTGTGCTTGTACCAGGTACAAGGGTACAAGCACAAATGGACCAGGTACCTTGACAGTTACTACTTGTACCGGAAGTACAAAATGCCAACCGACAATCCTACCTGGTATATCAGGTACTTGTAGCTACGAATGATGAAAATGGAAAATGTTTACCATCATCAGATAGGACTACCGGTATTGTACCAGGTATCATACAAGAAGGTTCCGGTACAATGTTACAGATAGTACATGATATATGGATACCGGGTACATAAATGCTGACTGTGAGAGAGGCTGAAATACGATATTCATATTCACAAAATGGCCTCACGACCACCGGGATTCCGAAGGCGATTGTTCAATGTTGTCATGTTGTTAAATTTTTATATAACGCACATGGGGAACGATAATATGAGATTCCGCATCCCCTATAGTTTCGATAGATGCTGAGCCCGCCACACCCAATGGGAAAACGGTCTCTTTAACTTCAATAGTTCTGGGCATCAAGCTTGTCATTATCAAATGGTTAAGGAGCGTACTGCATCATCATCTTATATCGAAAGTGGGAGCCATGTTGCATATCGTAACTATCGTACCTATCATGACACCACCACCATCAGCAACGAATCGTCGTCCAATCATGCCGCTGCAGATTTTCTTGAGAAGGCGCGAGAACGGGCTCTAAAGTCGTTGATGGCATCATCACAGCATCACCACGATGCTGTTGCTATTCATGAAATTCCCTATTTGCTTCGAGCAACGAGGGCATTGATCGCAATGAATGCTTCCATTTGGGATCGCTGTCAAGACTATCAATACAGTGCTACTCTCGATGGAATTCTACCATTTTCACGCGTTTCCATTCCACGAGTCAAGACTCGAGCAGCGGACCCAACCAATACCACAAGGACCTTGTTTCAGATTGAAACGACCGTCACATCCATGGATTTTGGTTCACCCCCCCGTGTTCCCCAAGAACTTTCGGATCTTGTATCCGTTCCAATGCTTCCAACGATGGACAAGCGACCGTCCACATTGCCAGATTATGCGACTTTACTTGATCGGGCCACCTTACTTCGTGATGAGGCATTGGTACCATTTCTAGTGAAATTAAAGGACCATCTTGAATCCGTTCACGTCTTTTTGGGAAACATTGAGGCGTGGATCATGGAGCCCATATGTCAAGTACATTTCCTCGAGGATGTATTTGACGGAATTTCCAACGTGGTGGAGATTCCCAGGCTTACGGATCTTTTAGTACCCTGTGGCGACGGTGGGGTGATTTACGATGCTGTACCATGCGTCATGCCGAGTCCAGTATTTGTCTACGCTGCCACAAGCCGTACAGTGCCCATTCTCGTGGTATGAGTCGTCATGGAGTGATTACCCATCTCTGTGACTATTATGGACGAAATGTCGGCTCGTTTGTCAAGCCCGTGGACAAGACGATTGAGTTTACAGTTTGTCACCCATGTAATTCTTCTTCACGATATGACCCAGCCATGTGCAAGGATATATCCATGGATTCTCCATCAGACATGGTTCGATTAGAGAAAATCCAGAATCCGTATCATCGGTCCGTTGGCAGTGACAACTCACTATCGTCAGATGAGAGTCATGGTAGGCATGCAATGATGAATGACCAATCAGACAGTAGTAACATGGAACCAACGTTGTTGGCATCTGTCATGATGATGACAACAGTCGCATCTGAAGTATACTGATTCTTGCTTTGACTTTTTTTTGGATGATCCGGCAGTGGTGCGTACTAGTAAGGACACTATGAATGAATGTGAGGCCACTTTGCCATCTTGGTTGCGGGACGGGAGTCAAAATCAACCATTACAAGCTTGAATCAACTCATCGACGCACTGTGAATAGTGTATCCTATAGTGGAACAAAACGATGCATGTGACGGTCAAACAGAGGGATCGTGAATATTCGACGGTGTTCAAAAAGTCACAAATCGAAGGTTCAGCACTGATGGCATGGTGGGTTGTCATGGTTGGACCTATGTACATGGCTGGTATGATCTATTGGATAAGCCCTGACTTGGGTCGCTTTGTACCTCATCAGAATTTAAAGATAAACGCGAGTCCGTCGACACGCATTACGAAGATTGGACCATGGGCAATTTTGTCCATTCGCACTCCTGGCCCATTCGTCGTGTCATGTTTAAAAGCAGAGAGGAAGGACTTTTGCACCCCGTGAAGGAGCCAGAGAAAATGCGATCGATATGGAAGACCTACATCAAGAACAAGAGTGAACCTTGGTGATTCGAACCAGCATCTGATGCTAGCTACTGCAGCGAGAACATTCTGGCTACCAATCTACTACTACGTAGCTGGTTGCCAAGTTTGAGACAATGAGGGAGCAACAAGCTCCCCAATATAAATGTCTGCAGCGAGCTGATCACTCACCAGATGCCCGTGTGGAAGGTACGTCAAAATGAGAGTTCCAGGTTCCGACGATACGCATAAATTGCTGGTACAAGTACTTGCCCTGGTGGTTCTTTCGATTGTGCAAAGTTGCCCATGCTCTTGACTTCAATGGAATGTCTGACTATCAGAATACTGATCGGCGTCATCCTTTCCTTCTCCTCTCTTGGGTTTCGGTGTGTGTGGCGCGAGAGCCATGGCGTGGTTCCCGGACACGACCCGAACTACCCTACCGTTGGATGTGGTGTCGACATGTCCGTTAAGGCCACACCCAGCCATAGATGTCGCAATGGACAATGAAGAAAAAGAACAATTGGTATTAGTGCCAGGTACTTGCTTCACCTCTCCGTTGTTCCTTTTTGGATCACAATGCCTCTTGAGCATACATAGTGTAGACCCGTCGCTATTACACCTTCCCTTTTATGAGCCTGAACATTCCATCGACCCACCAATCCTTCCTAGTGGATACTAAGGTCACCAAGTCAGACAATGGAAGTGGACAACTACAGCGCGTGACTCCACATCATTTGTTTGGAGTTTGCAATTCTTCACTCGGCATTCATCCACGAGGTTCCGTCCTCGTTCCGTCCTTGCGATTGCCAAGGGAACAAGGCCCTATTTCTTGTGAACACAGGGACCTGGACAGGAATCGCTGCGGCACCACCACCACTACTACTACAACAACAACAGCGACCAGAGATTCAGACAGAAGTGTAGCATATGCTACGATGTGTCCATTTCTACCTGGATGGAAGCAACCAGCCTGCCTTTATGTTGGCGGTGTGAATGCACGACCGACCAGAACATGCCGACCAGAACATATTACTACGGGAATAAAGTGACGTCGAGTGATCAACAATGTATGTACTGTATCTGTCAAGGTGCCCAAGAATTCCAACAAGTGCACATGATACCATTTCCAGGCACCTCACTCTCCGTCGACCCCTCTTTGTTGTTTGATTTCTATTCTTGGTAGCAGAGAATGCCCTTCCCTCATGCCGTACTATGTACTGTTGCAGGCTTTGACATTTCCCCCATTGGGAGAACATTATGTGCCTGGAACGAGTACTGGCTGCAAATGCCATGGATTTGTTCCTATATTATTTCCCACAACCGCGGACGATGCCGATGATGAGAGGGAAGGAGATAGTAGCGACAATGAAACTATGGGAGCGGGAACAACTATAGTCAGCCACAGCATGCATTGACTTTTGTGAATCTTAAAGGATGGAGCAACAACAGTTCTTGTGCTCATCATTAGAAATTCAAGAACCGGCCACTTGTTCTGCAGGCACAACTTGCAACTACCGATAGTGCCCAATCAACCAAGCAAGGTCGGGTGCGGGTCCTCAGTCCACGACTATGGAATTTCTACAACTTTTGTGACGCTTTGATACACACATGGGGGCTCATCTGTGAAAAGACTTTTATCATGAAGATGTCATGTTAGAAATAGTAGATATGATGACATGTTGATCTATTATAGGTACGTTTCTTTTTCAATCACCAAGTTGGCATTGGCATACAGGATCGCTCTGTCTCTTTTTCTTGACGCACTTGCAGTGGGTGCACTTTGGATCACGACTTCGTTTTTTAAGGTCGGAGGGTCATCCTCTGCAATAATCCTGGAAGCAGCAAAATAGTAGTCACTCTCATGCCGTTCTGGAGGCTTGGACTCGTCTCTTTTACAGTTTGGAGCTAGCATCACAAAGTACCTCTCAACAGAGTCATCCAGTTCGAAATGATCGGAAATAACATTCCAAAGCTTTTCCAGTCTTTCTTTGCTT
>SWEM01000863.1:0-10633 GCA_019593585.1 Nitzschia palea | reverse complement strand
ATGGATCGTCAGTGATTTCCAATGTGAGATTATTGTCATGAAGCGATTCGCTGGTCTGAGCGACATCAACAGATGTGCCTCAAAGTGCTGAAAATTAGAGTAGTTCTCTAAGTAAATTGACTCATTTAACAATGTAATAAAAATATTCATGTACGTATAATTTTACTGCTCTATTTTCCAGTTCCAGACCCATAGCCTTAGGCCTAGTTATTGGCACATCCAGTGGGGAGATCCTCCTTCTTGAAGCTATGGGCCCGGCATGTGGACGACCTTCCTCTCATCGTGCAGAATGTACTGGATGCTTTGCTGGCGCTGTAATTCTGCAGCACATCTCGATATTAACAGCAACGCTGTATCTGACAATCTTGGCCTCACTGTTATGAGTGACAATCAGGGAATGATTAACAGTCTTACCGAACGATTCACATACACCAAATCGTACCCAAACTCCACTTTATCTCCAGATTGGGAGCTATTGGAGGAAATTCATAACACATATCACACAATGTCGATAGGCGAGATTACCTTCGAGTGGATACGAGGTCACCAAGACAGCGGTGCACAGACATCCCTGTCTATTGAGGCCCAATACAACATCCGAGCGGATCACCTGGCAGGTGAATACACCCTAATGATCGACGCCAGACTACGAACACGAACACCGCTAATGTCTCAAACAAAATGCGTGCTCTACATTCAAAAGCACGCTCAACATGGCCACTACTCATCATCCATCCAACGGGCAATAGCGGAGCCAGACTATTTTCAGTATTTGCAAGAACGGCACGATTGGTCCCATAATGTCCTTGAAAGCATCGATTGGGAACCCTTCAGGTTGGCTGCCAGAAACTACCAATGCACTGATGTCCACCTACTTAAACTTGTCCATGACAAGCTACCAACGAACTACGCGAAGGCTAGATATCAACCATGGACACAACCTCAGTGTAACTTTTGTAACCAACCAGAAACTTTTGAACACTTGTGTTTGAGTGACTGCAACCCCGGATCAAAGGAATTTCAAACAAAGCTGAGGTCTCGAGTAAATGGATATCTCACCGAATCTGGAACTCCACCACAATTTATTGCCAGCATTATGGCTGCGATGGACATTTGGCTCCAGCAGCACCACCAAAGTGCAAATGAACACTGGGTTGGACCAATATCACTCTTTCAAGCTCAACAGGCTATTGGATGGAGCCGGATGTTTCGCGGGTTCTGGGGCAAGGAATGGCAATCATATTTACGCAAGTGCTTGCGATACGAAAAGAATACCACCTGGTGTGCCGTCAACACCCATGACACGGACTCTACTGATCCGAATAGCTTCATTATCTATTTCGACGAAGCCACCACGAACAACCTATCCTACAGCGGGATCGACCCACAACGACATATAGCAACCTTGATCAGGCTGATCTGGACGGAATTGGGAGATATGTGGCGCAAACATCTGAATATACACATGGTGACAACCAATCCGTCCACAACACCAATCATAGCGACCGTTGCAACCATATCCGCTACCTCGCTCCACAAATTTCGAGAACAAACACTTGCCGCTCACCGTGATCGGTATTTCTTTGCAAATGTTGATGAGTATCTACAAAGTGCTACACCCGCACAAATGCAAAGATATGTCGCTCACTATCGACCCGTCAATTTAAACAGTATCCGCGAAGCATCAAAAATAGCTACTACCAATCGATGACGATAACCAAGTTCCCAGGGTTCCAAGTGATACCATCATCAACTACCCGCAACATCCACGTATCCCAGGAGGAGGTCCCACATCGTAAACATACCCGCCTACGTAATCCTGTCATCCGGAGCATAGTGACTTATTTCACGAAGAAGACACAACCGACAGAACCAGCTGCCTGCCCTTGATCATCTCCAGTCACATTTCCACATCCTACTTTTCTCCTCCCTTCTCCTCCCCTTCCTCCCCCTCCTCTTGTAGGGTGCATATAGTGCCCTACTGTGGATCAGATTGGTGTCCTCCTGAACAATGGGTGGCTAAGATCGACCACGTAAAATAGATTTTATATTGCTATTGCATCATAATAGCTAGTCATCATTGACATTGTAGTCTCAACAAAAAATTTCTTGTCTTTGTGGCACCAAAAACTAGATTGCTGGCTATGTCAGATGCCGGGGTTTCGGTGAAATGACGCTTTCGGTCTCCTCGTTTCATGATGAGGAAGCAATAAGGAGGAATATGACAGACAATGGAGTGTCACGTATCACATGAGGAGGCCTTGTTTAATTGAGAGAAAAGCCCAGCATTTATTTCAGTTCGTACAAACGAATCAACTCATGGTTAGCAACGTCGGAGAAATTCAGGATAATTGTGTTGACAAAGCATCTTGTTCGACGATGTTGTGTCTGGTCACAAGTGGGCTCGTGACGTGGGATGCAACGGCAAGAAGAATGTTGTTTTCAGGGTAGACAGGCAGACGTCGTATGTGCCCTCAACCTCTGATGCGCGAGCAAAGTAAAAAAGTACACGTGTACCGTTCCCTCGTATTCTCACAGACAATTATATACAATATACTGCTCAAGCGCAAAATCAAATCATTGGATGCAAAACGAATGGAAAAGAAATTGATCTTTTTAGTTCCGACAACGACATTGGTTTTGCTGAAGGACAGAAAGGTTTGAATGATCATGACATAAAAAAATTACTTTTATATGATCAACAAGTCTATCATCCAACGACTCCTTGCAGTATCCATTATCCTGATTGTTCTTTATCCCTATTCAACATCTACTTCCGCCATGACCATCATCAAGGACTCTCGCATTATCCTGAAATACCTCAACATTCTTCCCTATGGAGGTCGAGGAGGTGTTACTCGCTTCTTCCTCTTGAGCCAAGGAATGTCCTTTGACGAAGATCTTGTGGCAAACTGGGCCCAGGAAAAGGAACGTCTCGTGGAATCCGGAGAGAACCCATCCGGCAGTGTTCCGATCCTCTATTCCAATGGCGACGCCCACCCTCAACACATTGCTGCCGCTCGATATGTGGCCCGAGTCTACGGTTTGACTTCTGGTGATGACTACAAGGATTATGTTCAAGACTTGGTGTCCGATGAGTACCAAGGATTTCGTGATCAGTGGGCCGCGGCGACCTTTCGGGGAAATGATGAGGCGAAGAAAGACTATAAAGACAATGTCGTTCCCGTTCAATTGAAAAAGTTCAATGCCTTGTACGAGTCCTTCAAGACTCACGATATCTTCTTGAGTGTTAGTTCCAAGACGGACCACCCCTTGTGGGGAGATGCGGCCATCTATGGACTTTTGCGCGATCACATCGTGTCAGGATATTTGACTCGTGAGGACTTGACGGTCTATCCCCGATTGATGGCCATGTTCACAGCCTACGAGGATATCCCTGCGATCAAGACGTGGTTGGAGAGTTTGGAAAAGAAATAGAAACGAACTTCGGGTGCATGTCGAACGTTCTCCGTGTAGCCGACGCACCATAGTAGTAACTACCGGTAGGCATTAACGTTGAAAATCATCAACATAATAATAAGATATCTGTCTTTGTCGCTCAGAAGACTAGAATGTTTGAAACGTTAAATGTGGTTTTGCTGAAATGATGTATTCTGGACTCTGGTAGACATCGGAGTGTCACCGTCACGAGAGGCCGCTCCATCTCAACGATGATGATTCCCAAGGTTCTTTTGTCGGTAACTTGGATGGTGCTCTTTATGAGCAGCATGGTTGTTGCTGAGTTTGATCATGGCGCTGCTGATCATATCATGGCAACCGATCAAAATGAAGATTTGAACCGTGGTGAAGAAATCTGCCCCCCCTTCTAAGAAGTTTGAACAAGAAAAAGAAGAAGAATTCTGTCAAACCAACTCTAGCCCCGGTGGCTCCCACTCCTCGCCCCACCTCTCCTCCTCCTCCCGTTTCTTGATTGAGTGAGAAGTGGCAGCACTACGAATTTTCGAATGCTCTCTTTGTTCCTTCTGGATCACAAGATTTGTACGCCAGACCACCAGAAGTAGACGTAACGTAAAAACTGTATTAAGCAGCCATACGAAATTCAATTCTCTTTACTATGGTAGAGGTTGGGTCCGTTACACCCGTGGCTGTTTGTGGGTAAAAAACAGTTGAAATCTGCGTCAGTAAATGCATTGCGTGAAAGAGCCTGTTTACAGTGCGACGATTGGAACTATTTTCATCAACAACAAGCAAGCAAGATGTGCTTTTTGATCATGAACGCGATTGCGAAGACAACTGTAAAGAATAAAGCACGAGACAACGCTCGATTGATTGGTTGAAGTCATTTGATTCATCATGCATAAATGGCCTAAAAGGAAAGGAAACACTATGTAGACCGAGCTGGTAACCATCTTCCGATAATGCTCATAAAATATAGCGAAGCCTTCCTTTCGAAATCTTGAAAAACATGAAAAAGTCAAGTTACCTGTAAGATTTCCACATCATGCTCTGTTTGCTGAAGGCAGAATTTACTCTCATGTGGTGCGTTTACGACGAAGAAAAAGAGAGTACAGAAATTGGTCTGACATCTCCTTGAATCTGATGCATGGTTGTACACTGATTGTTAGTGTCATACTCATTCATGGACGGTCAATACCGATCTGTTACCGAGAGGAAAGTTGTAATTAGACACGTACAAACAATGTGGACCACCATGCGTTGGAACACGTCCTTTTGGAACTTACAGCGAATTCGATCCCAGAAGTCACAGGTGCAATCCCGTTCAACCAAACGACCTTCTGGTGGCCACATCAATTCCATGATTTGCGGGAAGAAAAAATCATCCCAATTGCTATTTTGGTGGGATTGAAAGATCCCGCCGATACGGTCTTCGCCACGAAGTCCCGTGCCCAGCACACCCATTTCTTGGGCGGCTCGCTGAACCTGACGAGCCAAATCCTTTGGCAAGCTACCTAGATTATTATCTTCCTTTGGTGATGATACTACTCCAAAGCTTGAGAGGAATTTCAATGAGAAAAATGGATTGTCTGGGTCTGGATTGGTTGTCTTAGTCCGTCTCAGTTCACTCCGAAGTGCATCTTCTTCCACTACTTCCATGTTCAAAGCTTGTAAAGCCCGATCACGCAGTGCTTGTCCAAGTTTCTCTTCATCGTCCTCCCAAGACGAATTTGGAATGGCGTCATTCCAGAAAGTGTCATCAAACATAAAGCCATCAAATGCATCTCCGGTACCGTGACGCACATCCTCTCGCACATCTCCAGGAATGTATCGCCAAGGGGCCCATCGAACCTTCGAGTCGTCATAGTTTGGGTCACCTGTGCGAGCAAATGCCACCCATCGCTGCGCCATGTCTGCCGAAGTCTCATCATCAGCATCTTCTTGAAAGTAGTCATCAAAGAAATGCTTGAGTATTCGCTGAAAAGACAACGTCTGATTGGATTGCAGGGATCCCATGGAACTCCCCTTATCGAACGATGTGGCGGCAGTGGCGACAGCGTCGTCTGCTTCCTTTTCAAAATCAAAACTGGTCGAATTGCGGTTCACTGTGACTCGCTGCAAATTATTTCGATAGGCATTCATCATGTCAGTGAAAGGGTACTCTGGTGCGGATGGTGCTTCCGCTTGAGCAATTTTGCTAAGAGTTGAGTAGTTGCTCCGAATGACTTCCATCGATCGAAAAACATACGGAAGCTCGGATGTATGGCAGGACTTTTGAAACGACAATGAGAATGCTGAGTATATCGTGACAAAGTGGGAAACTTTAGAAAACATACTTACCTTGCCCCAACATTCCTTGAATCCTGGTACATGAGTCGGCTGACTGAATCTATAAACAAACACGTTGTTGGTCTTTTGTTTTCGTACTCGATTCCTGCTCAATAAGTGAGCAAAATGCCAACTTGGACAACGAAACAAATAATCGTTAATGATTTGGCTCATGACGGGACGATAGTCCACCACAACTTTGGCGGCTTCTTTGAGTGCTTTTTGGCGCCGACGTTCTCGTTCTTTTTGTTGCTTCGTCAACCGGCGTGATTCGGAAATTTGGGGATCTCGGATATTGGCCAAGCCTTCCAATGTACGACGCCACCAAGGAGACGACGTCGAGTTGGCGCCGGGACTATTCGATTCATGATTATTCTCTTGGGCACCGCCCGCATTGAATGTTTTGACGAGTTCTTCAATAGTTTCTGGAGATACAAAATGTCGACCCAATGATTCGGGGTCTGTCATGTCATGGGAAATGCCATTCTTCTTTTCGAGATCCATGATTTTATTCAACTGTTGTTGCAACTCATCTTGATGTTCGAGAAAGTATTGTCGATTTTCTTCTTCCAAGAGTTGTTTTTCTGCTGTCGCTTGGGCTTCTTCTTCGAGTCGCTTGACGTAGGGTCGATAGTGTTTCAAGACTTTCGAGGCAGAATCCTTGAACAGGGCTCCCACAAACATCCAGTACACGGGTTTCGACATGGTAAGGGGAAACGCGGAATGAACAAACATTTCGCCTTCATGTTTGTTAGTACCAATAATGATGGGTATTTCATCTGGTACCAAATGAAGATTCAATAGAGGCTGAGTGACATTGACAGAAAATTTGGTGGACTCTCGTTGCTTGGCGTAAGTTTCTACTGAAAACAGGGACCGTTCTTCCAGGAGGAGAGTGGTTGAAAAGTCGGTACGAGTAGTGGTGCCGGGCGTGTTGCTACCAGCACCATGAGAGGCAGGTGCGGGAGTAGAAGTAGTACTGCTACTCCCAACATTCCACGCCACTTGTCGATGATGGGTCAGAGTGGGTCCCCAGGCAAAAAAGTCTCCCACTGATCGAGGGACACCCATGAGACTGGACTGTGCTCTCATGATTTCTTCCACCGGTTCCCCTCGCATACAGGGTAGGTCGCGACAATCGACGGCCCGTCGAAGTGCATCTCCCAAGAAATCCGCTACCACTACGGATCGGAATTGATATCCCATGGGATTGGATTGCAGAATCGCCCGATGGAACAAGTTGGGATTATCCATGAGTAAATGAAGACCAATCATGACTGCCCCTGCCGATTCTCCAAACAATGTAATGGCATTGGTGTCACCACCAAAGTGAGCAATATGGCGTTGCACCCAATACAAAACGGCTCGTTGATCCATGAGTCCATAATTTCCCAACAATCCCAATTCACTAGTGACCAGGAATCCCAACGATCCCAATCGATAATTGGCAGTGACAACAATGACATTTTCCTCTTGGGCCAGTCGTCGACCATCATATTCGGGTCGCTTGCCAGCCCCTTGTTGAAAGGCACCCCCATGAAACCAAATCATGACGGGAAACTTTTTGAGTTTGAGTGTTGCCGACGAGGCTCCGGCTGGGGTGTAAATATTCAAATAGAGACAGTCTTCGGACATTTGGTTGGGATCGGCCAATGGATTCATGACGGGATCGACCACTTGGTAGCAATCGGGACCAAAGTGAGTGGCATCCAACACATGGGGCCTCCACGAGGGAGGTTCTTCGGGGGGTGCCCATCGCAAATTGCCCACGGGAGGAGCCGCATACGGGATACCACCAAAGAAATCGAGACCCAAGGTGCGAATTCCTCGCAAGGTGCCCAAGACTGGAAGATTGACTCGGACGTACCAAGCATGAAAGGAAGACGAATCAGAGGTAGGATCCTCAGACGATCCTACCGCCACTACCACCAATAATAATAACAATGGGAGTGTGTGCAACCACCACAAGAACCAAACACTCACACTCCTACTCGCCGCCCAAGCTCTCCGAGACCGGCCTCGCTGTCCTTGGTGATTCCACCAATCGACCATATTGTACCCTACGTTGCTTGCTTTGCTTGCTATCTTTTTTCAATACTACCAAACTCCTAGCATGCCTAATTGCTGGCAATCGACACCCATGGTAGGACCTTCTAAATGTGATCCTAATGTGACACTCTACAAACGAAATACGTTAGAGTACTACGTTTGATATTTGACGTGTGACATGTTTCGACTCGCACTTCTACAACGTGTCCAACTGGAACCGAGTGGCAGGTACTCAGGTATCTAGTATGAGTACCTCAGCGAGAAGGTGCACTGTGCCGCCATTTACTGTTCAACGGTCGAGAGTTTATCGGTAGGACTAATCCTTTGTCGCCATTATTCTTCGCTTTCGTTGGAGACAGGATCGTGCCGAAAGCGGTCCCACTTCGTGCTACGAACGAAGTCCCCAGAGGATTGGATGATGAGGGTGACTGAGTGAAAAAGGCATACTAGTAGCCAGCAGGATGTTGCTTTAAGTTAGAGTAAAGGTTCTTGTTTACAGTAGTTACATGATGATGCTTCAGTTTAATGTACAGGCAGCGGAAGGACAACGCTCTTTATTGATAGGTTGACATTGTTGATTCCGCATCTGCTAGCAACACTCCTCTTGCGTGCATCGGACGGCATTTAATGTACAAGCGAGCCGCGCCGAAAGCCAAAAGGAGGCAACCGACCTGATGATGATACCACTTTGCCTTGTTCTTTTTTACTCTTCAATTCGTGGTATCAAGGTCCAAGTCATCAAAGTTGGTAGAAAGGCTTAAAGCCTCAGTCACCAACTCCACGGCAGCTCGAGTTCTCCATGAATCACTACCAATAGGACTTTCTTGAGACGATGACGTCTCCATCATAAAGGTCGATGATGGAGTTTGGCCAACATTATCCAACAGATTGAAACTATCATGGAGACTCGAAAGATCTTTTGGTAACGACAAAGTGGTACGAAGCATAGAAGGACAACGTGATCCCCGCCTCATATATCGACGTCTTGGATTGGATGATTGGAGCAACGAATCCTTGTTATTGTTGTTCGAGGAAAATGTGGTAGCCGTCGCTATTTCCGTGACTGTTAAAGAATGATGTAGTGATATGGGATAAGACAAGACGCGCTTGATTCCCTTTGCTTTCGACGACGAGTTGATGTTGCTTGTAGACGCTACTGTCATGTTTGCTTGTGTTGGGTTTAATAATTGGATGAATGTAAAAATGAGCTTTGTATCAGAACAAGTGAGCTATTGGTGGCTAAAGCTTTTTTTGTGTGAACGCCAGAGAATTGTCTCTGGGCAATTAAAAGGCCCAAGTGAACTGGCATAAACAGGTTGCTATCGTAGAAATATGTCCAATCGTCTGGTGGAAACATCTGTCGACGTATGCAATATCAGAATGGGGTCATCGGAACAATCACGATCACGTAATACCAGACCCAGAAAACGTCCTTGACTTCGCCGAAGGGCACTTGAAGCCCATGGCGTTACTCTTTCTAAAATAAAACGCCATTCGAATGCGAAGCGAAATCCCATAAACACCCATTGATGCTATGCCCTCGCGTTTTGCTATTTCGTCCAGAAGGCGAACCATACGCAGCAGCCAACAGCAGAGGAATCGTTGAATTTTACTTTTACTTATAATAGAAACGACGGGCCTATGGAGAAGGCCCAACGACAACTTATCAAGGGCCCAGTGCTACTTTTTCTCACTACCGCAAACGAAAATTCCTACGTGTACCAGGTACAACCGAGAAAGCGCAAGTACAAGTACCGGTAGACTGCGTACAGGTAACTACCGGAATCAAGTTCCAGTACCATCAGTAACAGTACCTGGTACTTGTACTAACTGTAAGTACTCCCGTTGCTCGTAGCAAGGACTCTTAGAGTTCCTGTAAGTCAGTTCTCGGCATCATGTCCTAAACCTACCTGGGACCAGCCAAGGATGGGATCATGAAATGGCGGCAGTAATGGTGCTGCGTGCGTTTCCTTGGCAATAGAGTCGATGGGATCACTTAGGAAAATCTCTATGGTGTTGTTACTTATCCTTGCTTCTTAGGGAGTCGCTTGGTCCTCAGCCAGACATGAAGCCAAAATAGCAAAATACTGTTAGTACCGGTAGGTAGTAGTGTCCTGGCATGCCGCACAACGAAGAAAATGTCACACCAAAGCAGGTCCTGGTCCACTTGACCGGTCACTAGAACGTCTGTTATGCTCCCGACTCGCGACTGTGCCTGTGCAGCAACAGTCGTACGTAATGGTTATTTTTTCAGGTACCTGTCCGGCGTGCGGTTGCTGCCAAATTTCGCAAGACTCGCTCTGTCACACCCATTCTTGCTCACACTTTTTACAATCTACAACAAAATAACAAACATCTACAACAACAGTTCAAGGTACAGGAACCATGAATGACCAATCAATATCTTCCAGTCAAAAGGAAATTATCGAGACTATAGTTTTCGAACCATTCAATAGTGATTGGAACCAGACTGGGATAGGCCAAGGAGGACTGCAGATCGTACCAAACCACCGAGTTCGACTCGTGTCGTTCGATGGTCCTCAAGACCTTAGTGACAAGCTCCAGGAAGTCATGATGAGCTCATTCCGCAATGACAATGAGGACAATCATGACATCTCCACAGGTCCCGAAATAAATCTATCCACGCATCATAAATCAGTGTCTTCGCTTTCATGCACGCAACAAGGAAGCTTTCAGGATTGCAATGACGACTTTGACCAATACTGCCCCAACCACCGATACAATGGCCTTTTGCATGATGGTTCGATGGACGAGGACGACGGTGACTGGAGCGATTTTGATGCAAGTAACTTTACTTGCAGTCCAACCTCTTACCAAA
>SWEM01000862.1:0-10648 GCA_019593585.1 Nitzschia palea | reverse complement strand
CCAGGCTGCTGAGCCTTCTTTTTTAGTACGAGTACGCTCGTCGTCCTCTTGTTTGTCCTTGCTTGCAGGACAACAGATGCAGCAGAGACTGCAGCAAGGGCAATCAAGCAGATTGCATTGCCTTGGACAATAGTTTCCATTCTTATTTATATACGTTAGTAACATAAATTGATAGTGTGGTTGATTGTTATGTGGTGACAGCTACATGGGATGGAGGGTACCCAGGTATATTATTTATTTTTTTGCCTATGGATAAAGACACCACACCTTCTGTCCAACCTTGCGTTTCAGTGCCGGGTAAGTACGGAGTAGGGCAACTTTTGGTGCCACCTATGGACAGGGCCTTAGACGAAAGCATATGTATGAGGTCAATTTGAAATTCAAGATTTTCCTGCGCACAGCGGTCGCAGTCCTCGTGTCTCACTCACGCCCCCAGTTTATTATAGTTAGCTATCCTCTCTCGTGTTGTGGGTTCCATCTGTTGTGATACATAACAACCATGACTCTATTTGCCTTGTCTACCGCACAACTACGAAGAGTGGCTTTGCCATCACGTACCCTCTCTGGCATTGGATCCTTGCAAGGGAATACTCTTCCAGGAAGCTTGCGTTGGAAGTCGACGACGACGACGAAAGACGAGAAAAAGCCGTCCAAGGCTGACATTACGAGAGCCCAACTTGCCAATAGCGTTGCGAGTGCGCATGGATTGCCAAAATCCAAGTCGCAACTTATTCTAAAGACTGTGTTTGATTCGATTGTTGAGGTCAGTATCACTCACGATTCATCCCAGAGTGTTGCGAATCCCGGTCGCGTGGATCTCACATTATTCTTCGGTCATGGAACCATGATGTATCATTCAATATATTTTAGGCTCTTGGCAATGGTAAAACCGTCAAAATTGCATCTTTTGGTACTTTCCAGAAATATTTGTCCAAAGCCAGAACGTTCAAGAACATTCAAACCAAGGAACCCATCGATGTCCCAGAAAAGAACAGAATTCGCTTCAAGGCCTACAAGTCAATGAAGGAAATTGTCGAATCGTCGAAACCTGCTTCCCCCAAGGCACGAACCACTCCCTAGATGGATTTTGCAGTTCCCCTCGTCAAACCTGCACCTAAACATACGGTCAGCGGGAAGCAAGAGACTCTACCTGCAGAAACGAGACGATCATTACATTTACGGCATCGCATTGTGAAAATGCCATGCCGACATCAGGTACACTAACGGATATAGTTTGCCAAATATTTTATCATTTTCTGCCGATGAGCGACAGAACAAACTATAGGCCAACTTGGGTTTTGCTTGTCCAGACGTTCATGATCTGTTGGTATCGACCTTCCGAGGATCTTGCGTTGACTTTGACGTGAGGGATTCTCAGAAAAACTCAAGTCACTCCTGCTGACATTTGACATTTGGCTTGTTGTTCTGTCGTAACGAATGGTTGATGCTAGAGGTAGAGGTGTATGTCCCTTACTTCGAAGTACAAAATATCATCAAACAGTTCTGGGTTTTTGTCTACTGCATTCGTTATGTATGTTAATATACCAGGTATATTGGTACTTCGGGTACAAAGTACCAGTAGATTCTTCACTGACGACTCGTCTTGCCTGCGTCAGTTCATTCGTTTATCCTTCATTCACTGTTAATTGGCACTACCAAGCAATACTACTCATTACTCATGTCTATCGATACAGGAATTCATTCCGTCATCGATAGTTATTCAATATGCTTCGTTTCACTACATTGCCCTTCCCCATGTTATGCGTTGCATTATTGACCTTGTTGGTCACCGATGTCTCGGCATTTTCCCCAGGATACAAGCACTCGACTGGAATTTCCTTGGTGGCACGAGTTTTCGAGGGCAAGGGGACCACCACCGTCGTGGCAGGTTCGTCAACAGCATCGTCGACGGCACTTGCCATGGGTCTCTTTGATGCGTTTTCCAAAGCGTTTTCCAATCAAGAGTATGGGCCACCTGCCGAGCAAGTTCGTGCCACGGCTCGTCATATCCTGGTCCCCACCAAGGAAGAAGCTCAAATTGTCATGAAAATGATTTCTTCGGGGGAACAATCCTTTGAAGAATGTGCCCAACAATTTTCGACATGTCCCTCGGCATCCAAGGGTGGGTCCTTGGGAAGTTTTGGTCCTGGTACCATGGTAAAGGAGTTTGATCAAGTGATTTTTAGTCCAGAAACCAGCATTGGAGAAATCATGGGACCGGTATTGACGCAATTTGGATTCCATGTGATTGTCGTGGACAAACGGACTGGTGGTGGCGATTGGTACTAGAAATCAAATGTTCAAGTAGCTATCAATCGCGCTATAACAGAAAAGTATCATGGCCTGGGTACAGAAACAAACGTAACAGCAGCCTCGCTCTCTATGCTAGATCAAATCTTTGTAAATGTAGTCCTAGACATTGTCTAAAATAAAAACAACAAGCACGCACGCATTTTGTCACCGCCGTCGTGACAATCGAATTACAAGTCACATGCACTTTCCATTTTTATTCAACAAGTGTCAAAGCATCGGATGGACCCTGGCGTTGTTGCATGTCTTCATATTCTTTTCGCAACAATTCAGCAAGTTCGTCCTTTTGGACTTCCCGCCAAAGATCTGGTTGCTTCTCGTCGTCGCAAACAAAAAACTTTCGGCCCGGAAGTTGTTTCTTGATGTGTCGGTACTGTTCCGGGGAGTATTCCTCGGTAGGATATTTCTTGACCGTCTTGCCGACGGCCTTGTGCATGGCTTTCGTGCCAGGATGTTCATCGGCGTCAAAACAAACATCATTGTCCGTTGGTTGGACGTTCGGGTCGATGGTTGCATCTTCAAATTCCGAATTGTCGTATAGATCCCAAGCAGATGGTCCAACACCCACCGGTTGGTTTATTTGAACAGCTGGAGCTTGCTCGAGTGGCTCGTCGTCTAATTCCTTGTCCCTCCTCGATTCTCGAAACGACCACAAACACATCCAACACAAACAGCATGCCATCAAGAGGATAATGATCGCTCCCAAAATGACCAATACCTTCAACCAGGTAGGACTATCTTGCCACCAGGACGAATCACCGCCGTCGGAATAGGGTACAAAATTTTTGGGAGTCTCCTTTCTGTCAACGTAAATTGCCATCTTGACTCCACTGGCACCAGCGAAGCCATTCAATGCGGAACCCGTTTGCAAGTTTCTTCCATCCGTCCATTCCACCATGGCCGGTATTATTCCATTCTCATCGGCTCCCAATTGTCGACGAATTTCTGGGTTGTCTTGATGATTGTCCACTTGCATCGACACGGTTCCCGTCCCAATAATCGTTCCATTGGTAGAACCATAGAAAAAATCATCAATCAACTTGGTCTTGAAGGAACAAATTACCCGGCCAGGAATACAAACCGCCAAGGTCTGAGGTTGATCGACCTTATCTTTGACCGCCAATTGCACGGTGGACCCCATCTCTCGGTACCACGTAAAATCATCAATAGTTCGCATGACAATCCCACGATTGCGGGTGGGAGTGACCGGTCGGACACAGACACGAATTTCATAGCCAATGGGTTTGTAGGCCTTGCGTTCTTGTTCGGATACCGCTTCCAAATAGTCATCACATTCAAAGGCTTCGGCGATGACACGAGGTGTCGATGACAAGACTCGCAGTCCCGGTGATTCTTCTTGTGCTGCAGCAACTGCTGGTAGCTGCCATAATAGCAGCAAGGCTGTACATAGTATATTTCGCATGTGGAGAAAGTGTTTCTTCCGTAAACTGGAATACTCACGATTGTCAGGTTGCAAGTGTTCGTCGGGTGTTGACTTGAAGATTGATGATGAAGGACTGGTAAGAATAATTCACCTTTGTTGTCAACGCACTTTTGGGCTGTCACCCCGTCTCTCTGTCCAGGATCTTTTTGCCCGGTACTTGTATGAATACCAGGTACAAGAATGGAGAGAGGAGAAAAAACACGGCACGGGCGGCCCTTTTTGCACGGATAACCAACACTAGCAAGTGAAAGCGACGTTGACATTGCTATTATTATATAACCCCTTTCACGATTCCACTTAAACAAGGCAAAGAATTATGGAGAAGCGAATTGTTATCGGCCTTCGTTCCAAAGCTGATTTCCAGATCGATCGTTTGAAATTGTCCAGCTAGGCAGATTATGGCAATAATTGTCGCGTTGCCATTTAGACAATAAATGATACTACCGGTAGCACTGCTTTAAAAGGGTTATATAATCCAATCCTATCTGACCGAGCAAGAAAAGCACTTTGCCGTACAATGCAGTACCGCGGTGGTAGAGGTAGTTTGTATATATGGCATGATGGAACTGTGGCAGTGTGATGAAATTGTCACGACACACAGTAGGGAACAAAAATCCACTCCCAGTGTGTCGTCGTTGACTGTGAGCGCGGACGTTTCCATTCGAACAATTATCAGGAACGTTGTATCGTCCCTAACGCAAAGCTTGTCCAATAAACGACGACGTGCAAACAAAGCAAAGCAGCAAATTGTATCCAAGTTTCTCACTCACAGGTAGATATCCCGCGATTAGAATGGCAGGTTGGCGTGTTTGGGTTGTCTTGCTGGCAGTTCTTGGCATCGTTGCCGAAAGCAAGACACTACGATCCTCGTCGTCGACTGTAAAGGTTTTGGATGATTCCCAAGTAAAAGAGACGACAAGTTTACACGGCGAAAGTGCGACTCATCGAGACTTGCAAAGCGACTCCCGCCTATGGGATATTGGAACTCCAGCCATTACTTATTCTGGGTTGAAACTAAATCTTGACTATACCGTTCGAGATTTGATCCAGACAAGTTATGTTCGTATCGACATTTTCGTGGATGAACAGTGCTCTATTCCATTTCAAAACGATGACTACATGACCGTAGATGTGATCAATGATTTGACGGCTTTTGGTGATGGATCAGGGACTCGACAGGTATGGAAAATGAGCAAGGAAACACAAATCTCTTGATGTTCACGTCTTTCTCTAATATCGTCCCGCCAACTCTTTTGCTACAGATCACTGTGAGCTTTACCCTCAATCCTACAACCATTCCAAATTCTAGAATTATCAGATACACGCCCGGTTATCCCATCGTGGCGTTCTGCACGCGCTTTAATATTATTAACCCCGACAGTCCCGACCAGGTCGCTAATTCCCTCGATCAAAACGTGGCGGTGCGGGTGGATATTACTACCAATTTCGAGATTTTGTCCCTGCTGAAAGACGAGGAATCGAGTTATGCGGTGGAGGTGTTTGAATGTGATACGAACAATGATCCAATTGCTCAACCATCCCTCAAGACGCAAGGATCCCGTATCCGCATATGTGTTCAGCCCAACAACTACACACAGGGTTATGGGGTGGTCATGAAAAGTGTCAACCAATTAGAGTTCATTCGCGGTGACGTCTCGGATAATATTATTGTTCCAGATGGTGTCATCAGTGATCTCCAACAGACACAATACATGTGTACTCCTGGGGACAAAGTTTGCGCAGTAGAGACTGTGGTTTCCAATAGATTCTTTTATTCCAGAGGCACGGTATCACTAGACGGGGTGGCCTGGCTTCAGTATTCCACATCAAGTGACAACTTTAATGGTCGGAGGGCCATTCAAACTCCTTTCCATTACGACATTTCTGCTGAAGAGGAAGATTTGGTATCGACTGGTTCGTCGTTCCATCGCAAGGCTGTAGCGGCCGCGGGTTCCATAGACCCTAAGAACTTTACAATGACTTTTGAAGTGGAACCTTCGGGAACCGATTGGAAAGCCCAAGCCTTTCTCTGTGATGGACGAAACTTACCCTTTACCGGGGAAGCTTTGGCACGGCCTCGCAACGTTGACGATGATATTCGTGTGTGCTTCATGCCATCAGCCGAAGCACGGGATCGTGGTGTCTACGTTCGAGCAATTTCTTCTTTCTACTTTTCGCAGGAGCAACAGATACAGTTCGGCGTTGAACCCACGTCTCAAGAGTCAAAGAATGCCATCTTCATTTGCAACGCAGGAGAACCGCTCTGTGCGGTCAAGGTAGAACTATCCCCAGAGTTTTTCAACAAGAATCTAAAAGTCGATGGAATCGGGGAGGTGTTACTTCAGTACGGAACCGACCCACGGGTGAGATCCAATTCGTCCCGTTTCTTACAAGATGCTTTTGATCCAACGGTGGATGCAGGCTTTGCAGGAAGAAGCAATGTTACTGTAAATTTCACAACCGATCCCACTTATGTACCTCCTGATGAACTAACTTGGCAAGAAAAAGCAGAACAATGGTGGCTGCAAACGCCACTTTTTCTTCGGATTATCTACGTCATGGCAGCTTTGATAGCACTCCTTATTTTGCTTTGCTTTCTGTGGGCAATTTGCTGCGGCAACCCCTTTGCTCGAAAAAAGACCATGCCAGAGGAAGGCAAGGGGCGAAGAATTTTTATTCAACCTGTTTTTGTACGAAACGAAAAGTCCGACCGATTCAACGACGAGGAAGAACCTGAGATGGAGGCAAGGGCCATGCCCCGAAAGCAGGATGAGCCTGTTAGTGAGCATTTACGTCTCGAGAACGGGCCAACAATGACAAGGTCTGATTCTCGTCGTGCTTCACAGTCAAAACCAAAACCAACCGACAAGGCGCCTCAGGAATCGCTTCTCCAAATTGAACCCGACTACTCAAAATCGCCAAAGACACCGTCACGACGAGCATCAACTGGAGAAATGGGCACCAAGAAATCGCCAAAATCATCCAATGCGGAAAAGCGACCATCTTCCAAGTCACCGAAACCTCGTCGAAAGAGTGTTGAAGTTGAAAGTAGTGGTGTGAAATTGCTGGAGGCCCCCAAGTCTCCTGGAAAGGGCATGGATGTTTCTCGTAGATCGTCCAAATCTCCAAAGCCTGGAAGCAAAGGGGATACCACAAGTCCTAAGCGTGCATCTGTAAAGTCTCCGAAACCTGGTGAGTCGGGCGATATGGACAACAGTCAACGAAAATCGAAACGCGTATCGAAATCTCCCAGGCCTGGATTACCAGATTTGGACGATAGTGCTCGACGATCAACCCGGTCTGCCAAATCAATGGCATCTGGTGAAGGCGAAAGCCCTCGTCGTTCGAGTGTCGCTTCACCTAAACCCCGCCGCTCGAAAAAGGCTTTGGATGCGACGGGTTCTTCCGAGAAGTCCATGTCAAGCGCTAAATCTCCCCTACCAAAGAGAAGCTCAACACAAAATTCTCCTCGTCGATCTACCCGAGCTAGTGTCAAATCTCCCATCACAGACAACTCTCCAACTGAATCGAAGGCTGGAAATTCTGTAAAGTCGACCGGTTCAAGGAAGTCTCGACGAACGAGCACTGGTGAGCAAAAAACGATTCCAGAAGCCCCCTTTGCCGCTGACCTCGACTAGGTGTTGTTACAAAATGAAATGCATTTTTCACTTTTCTATGTTGATTGTAAGAGTTTCGAATTCACCACCTCTACTTTGTATTCTACTGGTAGGGGCTGTAGATTCTCCAAGTCTGTCGAGTTGCGTAGATTCTCCAAGTCTGTCGAGTTGCACAGATCAACTGATCTTTGTCACAGTCAAATGGTGTTTTACTAGATTTACAGTTAGATAAAACACAAGGCATGGTATCTTGTACTGTTGATCCTGGTTTGCATAGAGTCAGTGACCGAAGAGTATTGGATTTTCCGCAAGAACAGCCGCCGGGCATATACCATGGAAACACAAAGGCGAAAACATTCTGCCGAAATGACAAATTTATCCTTTGAACGACATATCTCATCTCACACAAGGCAGAATAACTTCATCGCAGTGGGATCCTCGCATCACCAGGACTTGTAATAAACTCAAAATCAGAACCAAATCATAGGAAACGAAACGTTCAACCCGCAGCAGCATTAACGACGAGCCATGATGCCAAGAATATCATTTTTCCTACCTACAGTATTCGTTCTCATAACCATTTCTTCGATTTTGTGCTGCTCAGAGGCAAGACAAGGGAATTCCATCCAAGAAGTTCGAATCCTGAGGCAAAGGCTCTTGCAAGTACTTGGTCGCTATGACATTGGGGAATCGGTAATATCATACAGTGGGACAGTCATACAGCTCAAGTTTCCTTTAAGTGACCAAGTTCCAGATGGTAGTGTATCAACAGTTACCTATAGCGATACTGACTGCACCGTTAACATCACCGGGAACAATTACTTGGTACCAACCATCGTTTACGATGCGAATCCCAGCCCAGATGGAACTAAGAATCGAGAAGTTACAGTCCGCTATGACGTTGATCCGGAAGGTATCCAAAAAAGTGCTGTTTGGGTTCAAGATGACAAAAATCAATTCTTCATGAACTTTTGCATGGGTATCGAGCTGCATTCGGGAAATGCCAACACAACAGGCGTTTCACAAACACAAGAAACCGTGGTACAGCTAAAGGTCGATTTCATGGGCGGCTTTGGAACGGAAAATGAGGTCGCGTGAGTGAAAGGATGACGCACTGTGCCATGGGCACAGATCTCACTGAAATTTTTGTCTAACCACCTCCGCTCTCGCGTTGCCAAAATAGCCCGAAAGATCCAGGCTTGGAAAGTTTCATGCAAAAGTATTTTGTAGTCGGATATCTATGCGATGACAACAAAGAACAAATGATCTACCGAGTCCCTCTAGCGCAAGGATCGAAAGTTCGAGTGTGCGTCGAGCCTACTGATGAAGCCCTTCAAGATGGTGTCTACATGAGGAGAATTGATTCTTTCACATATCAGCGTGAAAAGGAAGAACCCGGGCAATACGTAACACAAGTAGCTGTCCGTGATGGAGAAAGTGCCAATCCTGGTACGACTGAACTTTTCTGCGAACGAGGATGGGAACTTTGTTACTTTGATACTCTCCTCAAAGGAGATTTCTACTTTAGCACTGGTCCAATGTTTGGTTATGGAGAAGCATGGCTCCAGGTAAGCACGAGTGAATTGTGAGACTGGATCCAACCCAAGTTGCAGTCGGCTCAAAATCAAAGAAATGCGTTCTTGCCGTGACAGTATGGAACTGGCGGAGCTCGAAAGATGAGATTCGTTGTTTACAACGGAGCCAACCCACGGATGTTGCAGGAAAAAATTGATGGGGGCTTCGCGGGTGCAGCTCAATTCCGAGTGAATTTTCTTGTTAGTTCCGAGAAAGATAACAAGTTCGGGGCGATCGCATATGAATGTGACAGTCATAATCGCAAAGTTGACAATAAAACGCCGAAACGACTTGGCGCCTCGATCCGTGTTTGTGTCACCCCGAACAAGGCAGCCAGCGCGTTTGATATGAGGCTTAATCGTATCGATTCATGGAATTGGACGCGACCAGAACTGGCCTTTCAGCCTTCTGTGGAGCCCGGAGGAAAGCAAGCCTCAAATGGCCTAACTATTTTGACATGTGTCCCAGGGGCTACCCTGTGTGTTTTCAGAACCCAATTCATTGATGACTTTTTTGTGTCTGATGGTACCATCAATGGCGTTGCAGATGTTGTGCTTCAGTTTGCACTTATCCAGAGTGATGAGGTCAGCGTCTCAAGAAAGCGGGGCCTTTCGAGTGTCCAAACGACGTATCGACAACTACAAGACGCTGTCAGTGAAGCAAATGACGCGTTGATCGTCGGAACAGTGCCAGCGCAACTTGATACTCCAGTGGCCAACTCGATGGATGATCTGCCCGATCACTGCAAGTACAATCAATCACTTTCTGAATGGTGGAAAGAGGAATCCCAGAACGAAAAAATAATGGACATAGCGCTGGCAGCAGCTATTGTTGGAGCCATCGCCTGTTCCTTGTGCTGTTGTTGGTGTTTTCCATGCCTAGCTCGAAAGAGCGACGAAGAAAAGATCATAGAAAAGGACGTTGCCGGTAACCTCAAGGTGAACGTAGATCTCAAGTCAAAGACCGAAGAAACAATGATATCCAGCAAATCAGCTTCATCTAAAAATCTCGTTGCCTGCGACTCCACATTGGACTCAGAGTCTTCCAAAGAACAACAAAATAGGTCTTCGAGAAAGATCGGTTTAGGTATCCCAGATGGATGCGATGCAAGCCAGCCAACAGCGCAGGACATTTGTTTCGATGATAATTCTCATCCTGGAACAAAGCGATTGATAAAGTCAATCCAGCAGTATCAGAAAAGTTTCCCGAACGAATCATTTGGACCGCACGCATATCGACTCATCAAGAAGGATCTGGGGGATGTTCGGTATTTCAAGACCAACAAAAACAGAAGAAATGTTGAATCATCGAAGAAGGAGTCTGTGAGTTTTCTCGGCGATCTTTTCGAGCAGGTGAAAATGGGAAAATTGCCAAAATCAAGTAGCACAAGGAGCTTGCGAGACCTGGAAAACAACGTGGATGGCAAAGGGGGAAATAGCAGGCGACTTCTTGAGGACGAAAGGGATATCCAAGCTGGTAACAAGTCTCCAGTAAAGCTCAGGGCAATGAATGAAAAACGAAGTAGTAGTTGCAATCGACTTGAAGACCTCGCAAAGGATACCGGGGGAGATCGGTCAAGAGAGACTCGTGTCAAATCGAAGGGTTCCTTGGAGGGTGGAAAGCGAAGTAGTAGTTGCAATCGACTTGAAGACCTCGCAAAGGATGTCGGGGGAGATCGGTCAAGAGAAACGCGCGTCAAATC
>SWEM01000861.1:0-10652 GCA_019593585.1 Nitzschia palea | reverse complement strand
AGTGTCCTATTCGACGTTGATTCCGACAACGACACGTATGATCCATCACAAGCAGAAGCTCATGGTCAAGAACTGGTCTCTACTTTAGAAGAACGTCTCCTTGATGCTCGATTTGCACACAATGGAATCATTTTGGACGAGGATGATTCCAGCGATGACTCCACCGACGACATAAACACGGTATCCCAGCAACCACTTCCTCCACCCCCCCCTGGTAATGCAAACTCATTCACTTTCGGACCCAATCAAACTAAACAGAGAAGTGAACTATTCCTAGCTGATACACTCATCATGAACGAGGAGACCTCCTCTTCCTCTACAAACAACTGCACAACCGACTCTACACACAGTTTTATTTTGGAACTATTCTATCTGTGCAACAGACCTGGACTTCCTCTTAATTTCTTTGATCAGTTGATCAAAGTCATTCGCAAATGGCAGCAAATGGGTGTAAAACTTGACACTGACGTAGATTTCTCAACAATATCCCGTCACCAGGTTATGACCCGTCTAAAAGAACAGACTGGGATTCCACCTCCCATCGCGACAGTTGTTGCCATCGAATCCTCAAGACCCAAAGAGGATTTCGTTGCCAACCAGCTACCCCGTCAAGTCACTTCTGTTGTCTGCTTCGATATCATCCACACATTTATGCACCAGCTTCGAGATGACCATATCTTTTCTGATATTGAGAAGCTCGTCGTTCTACCATCCGACCGTTGGAATCAGACATCCTTTCCTGCAACTTGTTGTATTGGGGAGATCATTCCCGCACAGGAATGTCAGGAGTATCTACGAAAAGGTGGAGCGACTCCAGGCCTCGACCTTGTCATTCCTATCATCCTATACGAAGATGAAATTTCCACCACTCAAAATCAGCGGATGGGTGTCACTCCCGTTTTGATGGCTAACGGTATCATAAAGGCCGAACATCGTTATACCGAACGCAACGTTCGACCCTTGGGCCTTATACCACGATTTGACAAGCGTACTAAGGCCCAGAAGGAGGTTGACAGTGGACGCAAAGCAGGGAAGGGCCGCTCTGTCCGGAACTATCATGTGTGTCATGATGTGCTGCTGCAAGAAATACGGCGTCTACAAGACCATTTATCTATTAATCCGACCGTAGTCAGGCTTGGCAACGAGATGAGGAAGGTGTTTATTCATGCTCCATTGATATTCTTTATTGGAGACGCCAAAGCAATGGACATTCTTGCGGGACGTTATGCTTCTTACATTGATTCTGATCGTTTATCTCGTTTTTGTAATGTGAAATCAAACGAAGCTGCCGTACCGGGACACCAATGTGAGGAAGTACTCGTTGGACACTTGCGTCCTCACGTGGACATTCTATTTGATACTGACTCTACGAGAGTACAACAGAAACATGCTGCCGCAGTCTTGAAACGTCTCTGCACCCATCATGTACAGAACAGTATCTGGAAGATTGATTTTGGGATGCAACCACGGTTACCATTACCGCACGACTCGATGCACATTCTTACCACTATTATGTCAACTACGTACAAACTGTTTGTATCGCCCTTATCAGCAACGGAAAGAGCAAGGCTCGACATTACGGTGAACGAGATGATTGGACCCTTACGATCAGGGGAACAAAAAAATTTTCCCAGAGTTTTCTTCTCACATGGGGTCACATCTGTCACGATGCTAACATCAACCGAGTGGGTCGGCACTTTGTTGTTAATGCTTATGATGTTGAACACTGCACGAGGGCGCAGCGTATTAGACGAGTGTTTGCTTCGATCAAAAGCACGTCGTTTAGTAGAAACGGGCAACCATAGGAAACAGAAAATGGACCATAATGGAGACCAAGAGGAGATCCCACCTACCAATGAAGTCACATCCATCGACGTTATCGAAGTATTTGAAATGTTACTCATGTTTCATGCCTTTTGTGAGTATGGGAACAACGCCTCCCTAGGACAGCCTATGCCAGGGTCATTATTTCGATGGAACGACGATCCATCACAAAACGAAGCACGTCTACGGTTATTCATCACTACCTTGCAAAAGAAACTTTTGGCTCACTTTCCACGTGCGACTGGCGCTGGTTGGGGAACACAAAAGTTCCACGAGATGTTACATTTTCCACGTAACATCACAATGTATGGTTGGATTTACCAGTACCACGCTGCATGGGGGGAAAGATTATTGAAGACGTATGGCAAAGAGCCAACAAACACTGTCCGCAAACAACACAATGACCAATTCATCGTAGATGTTGGTCATAGAATTCATGAAAGAGAAGTAATTGAATCATCACTTATAGCAGCTGGTATGAGTGAGGTATTACGCAAATCTTCTAGAATGAATGATGCTTCGGGTATTCACACCGCAAAAGACCATGAACTTTCACACAGACTTCACCCCATGAGCGGCGGTGGACCCTGCTGGACTGTTTACCAAAAAAAGCCCAATACTCGGTGGAAACTGGCAGTAACGGGAATCTATTACATTGCAGGTGGCTTGGACGTGAGAATGGAAAAAAACCTCGAGTGGAGATGCCACAAATAATTGTAGAGTGGCTTGTGAAGTGGATGCTACCAGACTCAATAATCGAGGGCTATACGGAGCTAGTGATAAACGATGATCGGAACAACGAAGCCACAACAGTCCGGTGTCACCCATCTTTCCGCGGATCACATCATTTTGATTACTGTCTAGCCGAGTTCCCAGACCAACCGGGAACATCTCACGATTGCAAGGAACTGAGTGGTAAAACCCCCCCTCGTCACTTCCCGGTACGTGTCATGGCAATCATTGCTAATCCTGATTATGATTCAGAGAAAACAGAAGATACTATTCACAATCCATCATACCTATGCCTCATACACAGTGCCCAAAAAATGGTACATGCAACAAAACTCACCGAACAATGGGCCATGGAGTATGACAGGAAAACAATTCAAATGCCACCGATGGACGCCGACCTTAACATTCTGAATAGTGGACACCGTTCCTGTGATGCATTTGTTCCGAGGCTTTACCTGATACACCCATCACAATTACGACGGCGCATATTAGTCTGCCAAGAAAATCCTACAATCAAATCATTCATTCCAAGATCACTAGTTGAATCGAGGACATCTGGTCGACAAGACGATTCTGGACCAAGTGTTGCTGGTCATTCGACTAATATTGTTTATGTAAGGGATCGGAAGTCGTATTGGGCAGAAACTCTCGCGGAGACCGTTGATGATTTTGGTACTAGTAATTATGATACTTAGATGCACGTTACGAATTCCGACGTTCCGATTTGTCCACCGGAACTCGGAACGGAACCCGTAACCAAATCGGAATTCCGCCGGAACAGCATAAATTGACTAGTACGATTGATAAATTTTTGGTGTTTTTTCGCTGTATCTCTCTCAAAAATGGGTTTAGGACAAAATCCTTCACGCAAGTTAATCACGAGAGTGTGATTTACCAGATGGCTTCAACAGTTCCCGGAAAAGACGATATTTTCCATTTTTTGGTCATATTCCGATCGGAACCGGTTCCGGTCAAATTTATCGGAATCGTAACGGAATCGACCGGAATCTCGGAATTCCGATCGTAGCGTGCAACAAAGTTATGATACCAATCTATAAATCATAATCAGATTTTATCATTTTTGGTCGTCGACACACAGAACATTTTAATTGACGCTTGTTTGCCCTGCTTCACTTCCTTCTTTGCCATCATCTTTGCCTTCTTTCTGTCTTTTTCTTGGATTTTGATGGTCTTTCCAACGGCTATTTCCTTAGCTGTTTTCGCTGGTGGCAATTTCTTGAGTTCCCGTATACAAACAGCACATTCACAATTACTTGACCGATGATTGACTATACGCCTGCTATCTGGCGCATGAAAGGTGTAATGCCATCTCGTCATCCTTGAAAATGATGCACTGTTTCATTCAGCCGACCGGTTATTCTTTCCTGCGGTATGCGAGGATGCCCTGACCCTAACCGTAACTGCATTATACATTGCTGAATAAAAAGATTGGATAAAATAATCGTATATAAATATGTGGTCCTATTTGTTTATACAATACACGTATATTTGTGTAAGTGAGCATACACAACGTTTTTACATTACGGGAAATGACAACATGTAACTCATACCGTACTTCCATTAAAATTTATAACTCAAGCTAGCTCATATTTTGTATTCGATTTCTTTTCGATTTGTTTTTCCGTTTTCTTTTCTTCTTTCTGGTAGAATGTTCTGTTTCTTGATCCTTTAGCGGAGATATCAGCGGCGCCGCTTTTCCTTTTTTTTTTACCTCTTTTTGCTTCCGACGTTCGGTAATCGTAGAATCCGTGTAATGCTGCGTCCCGTCGGTCTCATCAATATACCATAAATGATTTTGATGACTTTTAATCTTCGCTTCTCGTCTATCAAAGTCTGGTCTTAGCGGGTGACTCCAATGCAGGGTGACAGGTCGTTTGTATGACGTTACCACTTTAACACCTGGTGGCGAATACTTTGTGTTGAAGCGGTAGGCCTCCACGATGTACACGTCGTTACAGTTAAATATCCACTGCACAGACTCCATCTCGAGTTTCAATGCCTTTGGCGATGTAGAATCAAAAATCAAATCGTCAACCACACAAAATGCATGTGTCATACCACCATTTGGCAAAGCTGGTATGACAATAGTAGGGTATGGTACTAGCTCAGTGAACAACCAATCCCATGATAATTGACGTAGAACTCTTTTCGAGGAACTGGTTCGTGTACCGTAGATTGTTGGTCGACCGATCTCTGGTGCAAGTGCCGGCATCAATTGGCTGATTCGTAACAGTCCAGCTTCGAAGTGCATGAGAGGGAAGAATTTCGCGGTGCCAGCAAGATACTCAGCAGCAGCAGAATATCCACAGTAGAAGAGTGCGCTGGCAACGGAAAATGGCAAACAGTAATCATTTGTGTGCTGTTGATGAATAGTGATGATGTCGGTAACCATCTCGTTAGGTGCATTGCCGTTACCAGGGTCACCAAGTGGCGGTCCTACCCAGCTGTTTGGGTTAAGTTGGGCAAAACGCAATAGCATACCATCTAGATTTTCGACATCTTCAGTAGGTACTTGTTTTTTGACAATTCCTTTTCCAGGGACCTTCACTTTGGTATAGTATGTGGTCTTCCTCGTGTCTAACAATAACCGAGTTGGACGTTTATGTTTGAACTGGCCACTATTGAATCGTTGGGCGAACATTTCAGTAAGGTTCCTCATATATGTAGTCGTTGCTTGTTTCGTGTTTTTTAGGGTGCGTGGCACTTTTGCAGTTTCCCTTTTTCCCTAAAGCTTTCGTAGTAGATGTTTTGTTCGACTTGGTATCCTTTCTGGGAATGTCTTCCTCTGCCAGATTGTTGTCCGAATTATCGAGAGAATCAAATGTAACTAGTTCATTCTGTGTGTAAGCTGGGTGAACTGTTTCACGCACTGTAGGACGTTCACTGTTTCCATCCTGCTCCATCCCAAATTGGTGTGTGCTGGTATCTATGACGTTGAGACGATTGGTTTCATCTCTCTCGTGGAGTGTAGGCAGTGCAACCTCAGTTGAAGTTTCATCACTGGTATTATCTCTCTCGTGGAGTGTAGGCAGTGCAACCTCAGTTGAAGTTTCATCACTGTTTCCCCCAGATGGGTTTGTGCTGGTATCTGTGACGTTGAGACGATTGGTATTATCTCTCTCGTGGAGTGTAGGCAGTGCAACCTCATTTGAAGTTTCATCATGTGCTTCGTGTTGACTGTGATTGTCCAATGAAACCGGGAAACGGTTTAATATTAACTCACAAAGGCGCTCCGCAGTATCAATTCTTCTCTCGTCTTCTTCTCTTTGCGCATTAATCTCTCTTTCAATTAGCGCGTGGAGGGTATCCTTATTGGTACTCAGCATTGGATGTCGTCGCATAAAACCCTTTTGAGAAATTGGAAGTGCTGGTCGACTGGAACATTCGGTGGACGTTTCCCCCGATTCTTGGTTTTGGCAAACCAACTTCGCTTCTCTTCCTTTGATGGCAGTAAGAAACCAGAGTCGAAAACTAATTCAATGGTGGTTTTGGTGGTAAATTCTTCATCTGGCACGCGATGGGCCTCGCCTGGAAGGAGCGTGAACAATATGTGTGGTTTTTCTTGGGTGTCTGTGTCGGAGACATGTTCAAATATAACAGTCCCCCAAGAAATTGAGACATCATCCCTACCATCATCCAGTGGAACGGAATCCGTGGTTCTCAGTACAACTACCACCCGTGCACGAAAAAGCGAGGCGACAACAAGTGGTCCCCAGTATGGATTCATATACAACTCCGGTGGAAGTTTTCTGTTGAAGTAATCTTGTTGTTCAGTCACTTCACTAAAGAATTCATTCGATAGACTTTGTTGCTGTTCATATAGGGTCGATTCTTCATCTTCACTTGCTCCAGTATATACCCAAAAGATATGGTTTCTATTCTCTTCAGGGTATATGTGATTCAACAGATACTGCGATTGTTCTAGGAGACGTCGTCTGAGTGCCAGAACCTTTTCTTGCCAAAACAGGTTCCGTTCCATGGTAGGTGATCCAATTTCGTTCGCATCAATGGAATAATCGGTAATTCCGTTGTTCTCGAGGCCCAGTATAATGGAGTAATAAGCACAATTTCCGTCCCCTTCAACGTCGATGGGCGCCCAACCCTTCCTAATCAGTTCAGCTTTGTAGTCGGGGAGTACGTAGGTTTGATTGATTTTGGAACGTACGGGCGATATCGGAATGTCCTCCTTTTCGAGAAATGGATGTGATGAATCTGTTACTTTCTCCAAGTCAAACTTTCCGAGCCAGTTATCATGCACTGCACGTAGTTTGCGTAACCCGGCCAGTTTGATTATCTCCATGGTCTCGTGGGTGAACTCGAGATAATTCTGTTGATTATGCAAAGCACATTGCATTAGCAATGCTGTAAGAACAGGATCTCTCGCAAAGGATGATGGAATGAAAAGTCGTGGACAAAATGTGAATAATTCATCAGGATAGAAGTCTTGTAAGACTTGTCTCAGCTTGGTACAGGTTGTTGTTATCTCAGTGTTTGTGGGGTCACCGATGAAAAACCCATCGATTCCGTGCGTCGTTGATGACACTAAGAAGACTATCCACTTGTCGGCGGAAACATGATGTGGAAAAATCACTTGGTTGTATTCACGCAAGTTCGTAAGTATTCGCAAAATGTCGGGAATTGATTGGCAAAGTAAACCCAAGGGTTGAATAACAGAGTGTTTCTTCGGTCGGAAAGGTTTTAGACGCATAAAAGCAGAAAAGTCATCGGGTAACAAACAGTCTCGGATGATACGGATGCATCGAAGGGTGACGTCCGTGTCGAGCAACTCTTGGAATATAGTGTCCTCTGCTTCAAGCATTACCCCCGCGAAATAAGCGAGTGACTCAAGATACCGGGGGACGCTCCGATTGTAAACATTTTTATAGTTTAAACGGGAGGCCGTTGTGTGAAAGGGATATTCGAAGCAAAATTCTTCTTGTTGTTGTGTCATGGTTTCATCCAACAGTAGAATTCAATTGTTCTTGCTTGTAGTAGACAAACTCTTCCATTACTCCTGAACAATCGTGTTTTGAAGCCAGAGTGAATGTTCTGAAATTAACAAACTACAAAAAGTAGTGAACTTCGGAAGACTCTCTCTAATCGCTTTTAAACAGTCTTGAAGGAGGTAAGGATTGATTCGAATTGTAACAATAACAAAAACAGCGTAGATGAGAGTGAAGGAAAGGAGAAGACTGCGTAATCTTTACGGGTTTTTCTGTGAAAAGATGTTGGGTGTACTTGAAACGGGAAGATTGCGATTGCTGCAGTGTCTTGTAGGACTTTTACATGAAAGAATCCAGCTGGCAGTACCCGTATAGTCAATGACGGCTGGTGTCGCTTGACACGTCGACATTAGTCAATAACAAATGACGTAGAAAAAGGATCGTGCGTCATTTCCTGCAAGTGCGTCATTACCTGCAAGTGTCATCCTACAATGTGGTACCAATTACCAATACTGTACCTGGTACCAGAAACCTGGTAACAAATGCACTGGCCTGGTACCGGTGCTACCTGGTACCTGTACCAGGTACAGGGTACAAGGTACCTGTACAAGGTAAATGGTAGAGAGAAATTCGTACCAGGTATGTAACTGGTACCAGCTACGGCGCGTAGAGTTTGAATCGAGAGCGGACCATGTAATCTGTGATCTGTTACTGTATTTATGAAATACAAAGTAGTCGTTCGAGCATGTTCGAACATACGATTTGAAAAGGAAACCAACAAGGACGGTGCGGGTTATTAGTGGCTCGAGTTGGAGACATAAAAAAACAACAGTAAAAAAATTGATTCAGAGAAAAACCATAAAGATCAAGATGGTAAGAGCGGAGGGAGTGAATCTGACAGATAAACAGCAGGAGTACTATGACAAGTTGCCTGACGATGCCAGCAGAGCTGAGTTTATACGATTGCTGAAGGATTCAATCGGGCCACCATTGATTAGTACTGTGGTGGATCTATCGAGTGAAAGAGAGTCGCAGACATCAGCTTTGACTGATGTATCTATTACTAGCAATTTGGGAGAGAACAAGGGATGCTTGTTCTACCAAAATGTGTTCAGGAAATTCAAGTTCGTCACTCAGGAAATGGAGGTCTTCCATTCACCGTTTTGTAAGGCAGTCTTTGACTGGAAGAATGAAGTGGAAGATGCCGAGAGATGGGTGAAGTTGAAGAAAGTTGGAATGTCAGCGGTGAGCGAGGCAAGGACACAATTGCAAAATCGACTTAAGGATTATTTTATAAGTAAGTGTAAAATTGTGATGACAAGTGTGAGATCAATTATCTAACAGGAATATTTGTCGTTGATGATAGTGCAGGAAGTAGTTTATCTTGGAGAGAAGAAAAAATATGATAATTGGGACGGAAGAACTGTGGGTGGTGAAAGGCCGATGAGGCCAAGGAGGCCGTATCTAACTGAGTACATCGATTCGATGCGGAATAACAACGAAGAGCTATTCCGACAAACTGTGAATATCTATCTACCTCTACTCTGCGGTAAAAAGTTATGGGATAAGGAGAGAGCGTTGGCAGATAAGACAATCAGTAAAATTTTGAGTATCTCGGATGAGGCAATGTTTCTCATGGTGTTAGAGAATTGTTGGGAACATTGGCAACTAGTGGCAAAACATAAGTAAGTTGTAAGGTGGATTCCTATCAATGGTTACATGATGTTTGTATTGAAATGTCAATCTAACAGTGTGGAGCATCCTGGCTTTCAGATTTAATAAAACAGATGTTCCACATCTCAAAGAGAGTATGGTGCAGACGAAGTACACACACTTTAATGACAAAACAATGGCCGATGGGTGTTGGCAAAGGCTTTACCGAGGTTTGATGAACTACAGGCTATGGTGGTCCGCGATCGAAATACAGCAGAGAGGGGGAGCGGCTCGAGAACATATATTGAGTGAATGGATAAATGAAAAGAGTAACAAAAAGCGGAAAAGGAGTGATGGCTGTGAGGCAGATCTGGAGCCGCTTAAGGTAACATACTATGATGATGAGGGGAATGTGGTGTCGGTGTAGGATGAATGACAATAGATGTACAAAGTCTAGTAGCATGTAAGAAAAAATCGTGAATGTGAATACTGACATTGGAACTGGTGGATGTGTAGCGCATTTGGGACATGAACTGGGATGTGGCAAATCAATCAGCATCTCTGGTGGGTGTGGACATTTAATATGTCGAAGAGCATTTGGGAACGGATGGGAGCATGCAGGGAGAGGGATGGTGCGTTAATACATAGAGAAGACATTTTTGTTTAGTGACAGATTCGGATAATGAGGGCGCATTAATTAAGGAACGGTTCGGGGGTAGTTCAAGGTATGTGGCATTCGCGATGATAGTTCGCATGTGGGATGTGTGCGCGCATGGTTGCATGCATGTGGATATATGGAGCCACATGTGAAGTGTGCGCAAGTACACAGCATTTCCAAGATGCAGGCGCATTTGCCGTGTGCCATGGTAGGAATGTGTTTTACTGATGCCATCAGAAGCCGACTTGCTCCCAGGACCCACGATTCTCCTGGAGGGACTAATGGACCATGGCGCACCCTTGCGGCGAATTCGTCATGTGCTTTCCTCCATTCCAGGCTCCATTGACCTTTATACAATTGGTCCCAACCAATTTTGTTCTGAGAGTCTATGAGATTTGAATACCGCTGAGGCAGGATAGGATCTGGGGGACAGGAGTTCAATTTGGCCGTCATGTAGAATATCGAGTAAATTGGGATCTGACGTCGCACTCTTGTATCCACTGATTTGGTGGATAGTAGTCATGCGCCAACGTGTTCGACTGGGTGCGGGGCATGTGATAACAAGAGTGCATTACATTACCCAATGACCGGAAGTTGTGACCAAGCATTCTTTGTGCATGCATTTTGGTGGTTCTGGAATCAATAGTGTCATCGCCACGATATATCATTTTACCAAAATATGATAAGAGACTCCTGCCACTATATTCAATTAACTCTCGGTCATTCCTCGTGTCCAAGGGAAGTGATGATGAATACTTGCAAAAGGAATGATAACACAATGTATACTCCAAGAAGAGTATCAGTGACGATATTCTGCTCCC
>SWEM01000860.1:0-10659 GCA_019593585.1 Nitzschia palea | reverse complement strand
CATTCCTTGGTCGAACGATCATCACTCCGGCATAGAACGGATCGAACAACGTATTCACTGGAACATGCGGATAACATAAGATGGCAGAATCAATGGACTCCAGCTTTACGACATAAAATACTGGCTGGCTGACTGCGATGGTACTTCATCTTGTAATGAGTGGTTAGTAAGGAATTGGTGAAACCTAGAACTCGTCCGAATGTGGTTTCATCAGTGACATGTACCAGGGCATGCAGTGATTCAACCCCTTCATCATGGTATTTCTTGAAAAAGCACACACAACGAGCAGGATACATTTGTCCACCTTCCCAAACAATATTCACAAAGTCGTACCACTGTTGTTCTTGCCGAAATAAGGGAAATGCCCTGATATATGAGTTGTCACGGAGAACTGCTTCAAGGTATATATGAAACTCATTCATTTCCGGTTCCGCATTCAGTAGTGCCCTCTTGATTACATCTTGGATTTCGCCTAGCCCTTCTTGTTTCTTTCCTTTTGCATCCAAAGAGTAACACGATTCTCCCTCACGGTAAAGAATAAAGTGGGGTTCTATCCGAGAGAACCGATCATGCTCTGTCTTCTCCGACGTCGCTGCTTTCGGGTACTGTTGTTCTGCCTCCAATCCAAATGAATCCATAATATGTCTGTCTTGAATTCTTTGACACGTCTGGTTTTCAAAGGTTTCCTCTCCTCGTTGTTGAGCTGTTTTGGATATTCCTTTGGCTTCTGTCTTCAGCAACCGTTCGCCTGCTTCACAAGAGCTATGCATCAGGTTACGTTGATTCCGATAATTCATTCCAACTCGGAGATGGACATGAACTTTTGTTGTCCTGGAATCGATCGAGTTGTCGCCTCGGTAGAACATTCGTTCGAAATAACGAACAAGTAAACGCCCACCTACTTCCACCAAATCGAAATTATCACGAAGGGAGGTAGGCAATGTGGCGGAATACTTGCAAAAAGAATGGAAGCACAGTACGTACTCAAAGAACATGGCAACTGCGTTCATGTCCTCGGCCAAGATTGCTGCAGTACTTCCTCCCTTATCACCAGGTGCTTTTGGCTTGTGTTTCATATGTTTGATTTTCACGTTATCAACTCCGTGAAAGCGATGAGATCCTAGAAATTCGAGAGGTGATAAAGTACATGCTTTGACAACAACTTCAACTGTTTCTGCATCCGGTCGAAACTCGGCTCCACGGTCTTGGTAGAATACTCCTATGTTACGTCGTGGATAAGTGAAATTGTCTTTTTTGAACAGAGAGTTTCCTTCGGACATTAACTGTCGAATCTGGAATACATCCAATGAATGTACAATATTCAAGTCCAGTCCGTGCCGTGCCATGTTGAACAATAAACGGAATATCTGCGGTTCCGATAACTTCGATAACTCGTCAGAACAATGCTGTTCGAAATAGAACTTGAAAGAGTCCGGATTTCCACAAGTCTTCGTAACAGAATCCGATGCTTTTGACTGTGATGTACCATCAGACTCTTCCCCGGATTGTAGGTCATCCTTGGGATCCTCAATTTTGTTCACAGCTTGAGGAAAACTCTCATATTTTTTGATTTGTCGTTTATGAGCCCTGCCAACCAGATTCTTCACATCTTCATGTTGCAACGCTAAGGCAAGACTAAACAAGGATCCTACGCGCTCGGTAGAGGTCATCATGGTCTGGCGAGAGAAGCCATCATTGAGTCGCCAACGGGGATACGTTGTCCTGACCGACGATTTGGTTCTGTTGAACTTGGAAGAGATCAATTGTTCGAGCCTGTGGCACTCTTGGTTTTGCAATCCTTCAAATAAAACAATACACATGGATTTGATGAGTCCAAGTTCACAACTTTACATGAAGTCGTCCACACTAGCATCGTATACTCCAGACAGCCATGCACCAAAGTCCATACCATCAAATGCGTTCCGGATTGGACAACATCCAAACGGATGTTCAAGAAACGTTCGATTCATTCTGCGAACTCTCTTCATATAGGCTATTTCCTGGCTTGAAGCAGCAAGTGCAGAAATCTGCGAGTCAGACATAGACGCATGCGCTGTCATCTGAGACAACAACGCTTGGGGTACTCCTTGACACTTGTGGGATGGGTCATCCACTTTCATGTAACTACACATGCAGGATCTGTGCACACGTCCAGCCCCACCAGCATTTGCCTTCAAACGCGAACAGAGAGTATCTTGAGAAAGCTGATCGCCCATTATCATCATCAATGGCACTCGAACTCTTTTTTGAGTGATAGACCCAGTGCGCTTGTCTTTTATTTTGATGAGAGGAGGATCTATCTGTGCTGATCTAAGTCCTTCCAACAGAACAGCAAGGCAGTCATGATGAAATTGTAGTTTGTCGACTGCCTTGGTCAGGTTCTTGGATGACGGTATAAATCCAATATGCCTCCAGGCATGACGTTTATCTCTATCTTCTCTTGGTATGGCGGCAGTGGAGAAAATAATTGGTTCAAGACTGTAACGCTGATAGGCATCAGTGCCAGTCTTATCCATATATAGAATGATGGGCAGCATCAGGTCTTCCCTTGAATTGAAGTTGCGATGGGAACATGCAAAGGTTTGATGCATCCAAGGAGTGTTCCAAAGTTCATCCGGAGTTCCAGAAACTTGGTTGGTAGAGGATGGGCGAATCACGTGGAACTTCTCCTGCATTTCATTCACTAAATCTTCAAGCATATGAACAAATGGGAAAAGGAAGACCTTACGATTTTGAACCAAGCAAGTTTCAATCCTTGGGCAAGTGTAGGATTTCTTCAAAGAGTGAAGAAAAGTGTCCCTACAGATTGCCTCGGACACGTCAAAACCGCGTTCTTTCTTCTGGCGACGTAAGAGCGCGATAAGCTTGTCATAACTGTATCTTGGGGCTCCAAAGCTCTCAAGGAAGTCCAAAATTTCAAAGGTACATAGCTCTCGGATTGATATTGGAGGATGATTAGTACTGACCCTGGTGGATCCTGCAGAATTCTGGTTATTTAAGTCCGTGTGTTCTGCTTCTTCTTGTTGTTCTTCTATATCTTCTTCCCCATCTGACATTATGTTGTTTGCTGTATCCTCCACTTCATCCCCACCCAGGGCATCATGATCAACTGTATGGTCAGCATCAGGAGACGTATCTTCTCCTCGATTTCCATTGGAGGACAAACCACTCGTTGGATTACCAGCGGTGGCAGAAGAACTAAACACATCGTGATTCGACTGAGCAATAGGAAAAGGAGAAGATCGTAAACGCTTCCGAACAAAAATCCAGGTATCCTGTTGACGACTTGAGGAACTCTGGATTTGATTGCAGAAGCGGGTCAGAGAATCCCTGGGGTAAACCATTGTAACTATAGAGGATGCACAGGCAAAAAACGAGAAGTTGTAGGAGACCCAATTTTCCAAATCAGTGACCACTTCCATGCCAAGGAAAATTTCACATTTTGCTACACAACCACCAAATTTTCCTGAGTGCATTCAAATTCGCGGGAATATCTGAACGTAAAGAAGCCAAGACTAGTGTTGAAGAAGACAAAAAGAATACGAGGTATGGGGTATGCGCAAGTACAATGCTACTTACGTCAGGACGTCAGGGACAAACATGTATTACGGACGCCACGCTCTCAACGGGTCATTGGCCTATTGTATGACACTTTGAAAAAATATGCATTCTTAGGGATGTGTATACCCATATTATGGCATGAGAATACCCAAGCGCGGCAAAGTTTTCGACTTAAAAAATGCTCCCCGCCACCTTTGCATCATATTTCACACTCGGATGGAGAATGGCTGTTTGCAGGAAATAGGAACTGGAAATGAGGGATACTACAACACAAACAGTAACCGGCCGTGTACTGCTGGTACTGCAGCATTGGATGTGAATGGGAGAATTGATGTCAGTGAGTTGACCCCAGAGGTGAACAGGTATCTCAATGCACAAAACTACACGCTGGGTGTAAAGGCCGACTTGAAAACCCTGAGTAAGTTTGTTCGCGAAGAGCTGTTCTATGTATTTGTCCATGACTTCAAGAATGAAGAAGATGATTGCCTTGCCCTGGCGTGCGAAGAATTTGTTGAATATTGTCTAGAACTGGACAACAAAAAATCGATCACAAACCCACATATTCAAAATGCTACTCCAATCGAGTTCAAAGCGTATCTGCGATTCCTTTGGAAAGAAGGTTTAAAGACGAATTTGAAGGGACGAGGAAACATTCGAAAAGACTTGAGTCATGAAAAGTCAGCAGTATATGCATCAATTGCTGATGCATTTAAGAGTGAGTAAATGTGACATTTCCCAAAGCGTATTGAAATTGTCATGTGATCAAATGGATTTACTGACTTGAATGCACTTTACAAGAACTAGTAATCAGTTGTCTCATGGGTGACTATAAAGTCCCGTTTCCCGCCTACGAAACGTTAGACAATCGCACAGAACTGACAAGACGATATTTCCTGTTTTTCAATGTCATGTTGAAAGCAGGAAGGCACAACAAGGAACTTTGGAAGATTGCTACCACGGAGAACAAGGGAAAGAATGATATACCATATGGCTCACCTATCTTTGAGGCACATGTCCAAACAACCATTCAAGAAAACTATTTCAAGTGGATACTTCAAGTTTTGGCAAATCCCAAGCTCATCCCTGATGACCAGATAGCGGAGGGATTCAAGACAGAGTATGATTATGGATACGGAGAGTTGCCACCAACTCTGATCTGTGACACACCCCTGATCACTCTGCCCAAGAACTGTCAAATTGCTTTCAACAAAAGCAGAAACCAATTCAAGATAGTCACTGAACACAGAAAAAAAATCAAAACCAAGTCAAGACAATGAACCAGAGACGGATTCGGATAGCGATGATGATGCCAACAACAATGAGGATGATGATCTTCAAAGTGAAGTCAGTACTGTCAACCTTCAAGACATACAGGACTCCCAGAATGTCACCAAGGGATGATATATCAGCAAATCTTGATATGACTTTGGAGTTGTCAATTCTTGTCGTTGGGCTGGAATCATCATCGCATGGAAGCAACGGTTGGCTGGAAAATGTAACACGCTCCCCAGCTTGTTTGAAAACACAAGAGATTTCACTGATGAAAGGTTCATGAACTTACAGGCATCACGCTTGAAAAGGTCATGGAACTCCATCACTGATTTTTGTTCTTCGTTACTCATCACACTCAACCATGACTGATAGTTGTGGTTGAGTGTGGACCATTGAAGTTGAATGGTGGACAGGGGGAGATTGATCAATGCATCCGATACTTTTCCCCTTTAACAAATTGACCCATTCAAGATGACAAAAGAGTACGTCAACAATTGCTTCCAGGTGTTCGATTCCCCTTTGTTTCTCTTGATGTGTTGCAGTCGGATGGACGCCAAACAATTGGACGACAGGTACTACTGTACCACCACAAGGTGACCAACGATTATGTGGCCCTCCTTGCCAAGAGCCAAATGTTGAATATGATTCTTCGATCACGTCATACATAGGATGAATTCCAAACTCGAAGGCAAGGTTGCGTTGGTTGCTCTTTGTAGTTAACTTTTCCATACTGTGGTGAAACCAGAAAGGATTCGACAACAGGCTGCAAAAGAAGGCCAATTCAATTCGTTGATCTGTAGTACGTGGAGAAAGAAAAAGACTATGCGTGAAACAATATATATTAATAAAAAGCAATGACGCATGTCAGAGAATCTAGCCTGTTGAAGAAGAGAAAGCAACGGCAGATGCTGCCACATGGGAGGAAATCTTATTCCAGAAAAAACAGCGGTCTATTTTATCCGACAGGAAGTTAACTAGCTTCCAACCCGGCCCGGGCTTGCTGCATCCAAAGCAAGTGCTGACACGGAAAATAGTAATTCGTACGTGGTAATCAAAATTTGAGAAGCTATCATTTAATTTATATGGGAACCCCGTCCCTTGACACCATTGAAAACTGGATCGACATTCACAAAGATGCTATCAAAGGGATTGCGGCCCAAGCTGCTACCCTTGGCATTGAAAGAAACAGGACTCTGCGTGATTATCCGATGTTTAACCCCATCATTTGACCAGGTGACTAACCATGCCGGATAATGAACTCCGCGCCTTCTTTCAATGTAGAATGCTCAGGCCGGGTTGAGAGCAGTTAACCCCTTGTCGGATAAAATAGACTTCTTTTTTTTTTTATTGCCGTAGTTTCGGTGATGTCATCATTGGCTGTGGCCGCAACGCGGCAGGCTTCCAGGATTCGTAGCCACACGGACTCGATAGGCGTGTCGGGATCCCATGTTTGGGAGACCCATGTTTGGGAGAGGGATGCTTGGTTTTGTTCCAGGTTTTCTGGGGTACAAACGCCACCGTGTAGTGTGCAAGGTAGGTGGCAGGGTCCATGACAAGAGCAAGGTGCCCATTGGGGCCCCCTCCTCGTGTGGATGGGATGGCACAGGCATTGGTGGTTAGAGTTTAGGGGTAGGGGTACCATTTAACATGAGTAAATGGTGCCATGGAAGGTTAATTTTATCTATACAGAAATCCTTCTTACCTGCATTTTTTCCCAAACCAGCCAAGAACACCATAATGTACATGAACCTTTGCTCATGTAAGCTCGATTAGATTGGATACAGGATGATGCCAATACAAGCAATATACTATCAAATATTGTTTGATACAAGTTTGACAGGATTTGGAGTGTGTCATGATGAGAGAACTTGTAGACTTGTCGCGATTTAATACTGTACCTTCAACTTTTCAACGTCGTCTGCGACTTGAATCTACCGGTAAGCTCAATTAGATCCGATGCAGGATGATTCACGTACTATCAATATACTAACAGATATTGTTTGATACCCCTGTGACAGGATTTTGAGCGTGTCATTATGAGAAATCGTATAGAATTGTCGCAATTTAATACTGTATTTACGACCTTCATCGGAGACATGAAAAAATGGTTTTTTTGGGAGCGGTTATATTTACATAATTCAATTAATTTTTTTTGTTTATTCTATAAAAATATCAATGCAATTTAATTTCATATTGGTCTTGGTAGCACAAAATTAGTTTTGGACAGGGAAGTCAAAACAAATTTTCCGTCTCCATGACTGATTTTTTGAATCGGACGTCAGGTTTTAGGGGTGTTCTTTGCTGTCAGAAACCCGCAACGTCGCGTCGTGAACCAAATCTTTTTTCCCAATGTGTGGTCATGGGTGTTTTCTTCTCCCCTCTGTCCGGTCTACGGTGCGCTGGTTGGTAGGTTTACTGGCCTGAAGCGGATCAGCCGACTCAGCCTACCAACCAGCGCATCGTAGGTTCTATGGGTGACACAAGGAACCTCCAAATACTTGTTTTGAATCCCAACGGTGATCAAGCAGTTTATGCTGTTTCAGCACTTGCCTCAGAGGCGTGTGGTGATGGCACACAGGCGGTTTTCAATATTTCGCTGAGTCGGGTGGTCCATGAGGAGGTCCTTCCTAAGAAACAATTTATCATCCTTGATACAGAGCTGGATGTACACGGGAAGTTTGAATGGAAGGAAAACAATGGAACATTGGCTGCAATTGTGGTCCGAACGTAATAAAGAAAAACACGGGGTGGACCAAGATTCGCATCATAAAGCTCGACATAGCATACTTACAAACAAATTATCGGCAATCTACGCACTCCGGCCAGCAGTAGTTCCTTGCAATCGGCAACTATTTTATGCCTCCAAACCTCGACGCAATCGAAGACTGGATCCTATCCCATCGAACCGCCATCACAGCTAGCATCCACCAAGCGCAACAAATAGGCATCCAACAAAACAGAAATGTCAATGAAGACTTCCCATGGAGAGACAACGCTACTCACAGGGGGTGGTAGCATGTGCAGTCAGATCCCCATAACCCATGACACTGCACCCTCCTTGGGGCTGGGCCGTGTTCGGGCCTCCTGTACAAGTTAGGAAACCCTGTCGGTTCTACGGTGTGTGGATCCATGGTAGGAATCTCAAACTGACGCACTTGTGCCACTGTATTGGGGCTGGGCCGTGTTGGGCCTCCTGTACAAGTTAGGAAACCCTGTCGGTTCTACGTGTGTGGATCCATGGTAGGAATCTCAAATGACGCACTTGTGCCACTGTATTGGCGCAAGGAGGGTCCAAATTGGGATTTGCGCCGATTTTGGCGCACGGTTTTGCGCCTATTTTTGCACCGATTGGGAGTAGCGCACGAAATAAGAATGGCCTGCAGCTCAAATTTTGAGCCAGAGATTGACAGGAACAACACTTGACATGATGAGAAATGAAACAGATCTAATACCAGCCCAACCCAACAAGTTGAGGTTGGAACACTCTGCCACAAATGACTACCATAAATTTTTTTGGTAATGGTTGATTGTAGAAGTTTGAAGGTGTACTTCAAACCAAGGAACTTCTTTTCAAGAAGTACGCCATCAACATTTTTGGTGTTCCAAGTGACACAAGAAAATGCAAGACCATACCTATTAGAAAGATTCTTGTGTATTGAAATTGACTTTACTTTAGTCAGAAGAACATACGGTGGCTTGATGTTACACTGCTTTGCCAAAGATAGCAGACAGCATAACGAATTGGTATTGAAGTTTGATTCTGGGTTCCGAGCAAAACGAACATAAAGATAAAGAATATCGTTGAATTGAGAAAGATCTTGTAGTGTCTTCTCAATGTCCTCAATTCCATCGATATCTGCCCCACGACGCTGGAATCGGGTCATGACTTCTTGCACGTCCGAAAGAAGATTGTGGCGTTCGTCTTTGTCCAGGCTGAAATCATCGAAAGCTCCATTGAATGTGATTTTGTTGTTGGAAGGCGTGGTGTTGCTCGTCGTGAAGGAGTCCTGGTCGTCAGAGTCGTTCTTATCCACCACTGACTGGTCGGTGGTGGTGAGTGTCTCCTCATCATCTTGCTGTGTGTCGTTTTGTCGTGTCGGAACTTCATATGATGATACATCACTTCCGTCGCAGAAAGGGTTATCCGAAGAGAAACGTCGACGTTTGGGAGAGAGCGGGGTGTCAAAATCGGCGTCCATTGTTGTTGTTGTTGTCGTCGTTGTTGATTGTTGTTGTCGTCGTCGTTGTTGATTGTTGTGTAGAAATCCGGCGTAGCGGGAAGCAGTAGGAAGTCTCGGTTTTTCGCAAAAATCCTGTGTTTGTACTGCTTCCCGCTACGCAAGAAAACGCGTAGAGGTGAAGGTCATGGCAAGGAGCGATGTGGGGTTGTCCTGTGGTTGATTGTGAGCGAGGAGAAATTGTCCCTTCCGTTGACCATGAATTTACAAATTTACCACCATGACAGGACAGTTTTTTACGTATTTAGGGTGTAAACCGGTAAGCTCGAAAAAATTAGGATTCATGATTGTAAACATACAGGTATGATCGCGAACATACAGGCATATAGGGAGAGAGGGCAGGGGGTGGGGCGGGGGTTAAATTTTGACCATTTATACAAATTTACTACCATGACAGGACAGAACATACAGGTACGAACGTTAAGTTTACTACCATGACAGGACGGTTTTTTAGTGAGTCAGTAATAGTCAGAAGACTTGTACATAAGAGCATATTTAGAATAATGATGAGTGAGAGCTTATTCATCAAAACGACAAATAAGCTCATAATTGCAGCAGACGTTTTTACATAAGTTCCGTGTCAAAAATTGGGGGTACAACAAAGGCCGGACGACTGACACAAATATTTTACACCAATAATATTACAGGTGATGAGTGCGTGGTACCTGGTACCTGGTACCTGGTAAGGCTGACATGTATTGAATTGTACCTGGTTCGTACGTGCGCAGTCCTGTGCGTGAAATTTACGGTCTGAAAACGGTCCTCCACAATCAAGATCGGGCCCACCTTCCATGACTCGTCTGATAGAATGACGTGGAACATAATGGCAGCAAGAAACTGGCGCATTGCTTGGTGGTATTGATTCAAACTTGCCGCCCATTTGCTGAAGGGAGGGCATTTCTCTTACCAATCAGAATACAGCTATGTATGTGTTCAGATGGTATTGGACCAATTAGAGTGGAGGTGACGATTTTATGTGGAATCTTGAATTTAAAGGGGCTGAATTTGAATGTAAAATAGCGTGGACTGAACGGTTGGGAACAAGGTTGAGGAGGACCTAGCAGCAACCACCGTTGCAGGGATGGATGCATGCAAGCAATGCAGTGCAGCACCTGACATTATTTTTTAACAAAGAGTTGCCCGAAAGATGACAGGGAACCAAGGTCATTTGACTGAGGAGGTGAGTAGAATGATATTTGGTAGGTTCTTGAACATCAAACCCCACCACCCCATCGAGCAACCTAACGATTATACCATGCCAGGAGCTAAAAGCAAAGTACAATCTGTGGGCATGCACGATCCGCCAATTTGCAAACAAGTTTGTTTGGCAATGTGTACTGTTTGTAACAGATTCCCGGCAGATTGAATATGGATCCCCAGTACAAACAAGGGCTTGTCAGTCGGTTGGGATACCCAATGAGTACATGGAGGACTTTTGGAACTCGGAAGGACGTGAAGCTGTGGAGGAGGCAATCAGGCGAAAGAGGAATACTCTTACGAATTCAATGAAACAACGCTTTGTGCAGTACTGCAAGAAACCCGATAGAGATGAAAATGAACAGCCCTTGCAACCCCCTAATCCACTGAA